>JAYMTT010000674.1:0-11898 GCA_036898025.1 Hypseocharis bilobata
TTTTCTTAAAAAAAGCAACTTCAATTTTCTGCTGCTACTTCATTTTTGGTTGCAGAAAAGAAGTATTGAAGATTATCAATTGTAATTTTGTAATGCATTTGTGAGCATATTTATAAATTCTTATTGCATTTCAGTTGCTGCTGCATCAGAGAATGCTCAGAATGGTGTCTTTACTTCTCCAGATGTAGCAAAGTCTTTTGACTTCACTTCCGAGGAGCGCATATACAATTGGTATTTCACTCTTCTACTAAACATGTCAATGTTCGAATTTTTTTTTGACTTTGGTTTTATGGTTAATTTGAATAATTGGATTTTTCATGCTTTAATTATGTATTAATATCTATAATTTTGAGCTTTGTATTTCTATGGTTTTGTTCTCATTATTTTCGAGAATGGATATTCCATCTTCTACTTGTGGCCACTTCTGTGGATAATCGCCATGTTAGGCACTTGTCAGTATATCACTTTTGCCCTCACATATTTGATATACACAGAATTAAAAGGCTATAAGCCATTTTAGCTTTTAGTGACAAGCAGTTATTTTAATTGTTTTCTTCTTCTAATGCTCTTACGGAGAAAGTAATAATTTAAACTTAGATTAGCAATGCATTGGGAATATACTAAACAGAGATTTACGGGGGCATATAGCTGTACATGTGTCCCATGTCGAGAACTAGGGTAGTTTGTTGTCCGTCAATGTTGAAGCAGGATATCATGTCCATGTTAACAGATTGCAGTTTGATGATATACTTAAACGATAAAATCTCTTCTCTCAGTGATAAAACAAGAAGAGCCTCTTAAAGAATAGAAGAGCTCTATTTCTTTGGATTAAGTAAAAAGTGAAGGTGAATGTGGATTGTTGAACGACTAACATAGATAAGAACAGAATACTAGGGCAATGCGATTCAACAAAACGCACGAATTGATAAATTGTTCTTGTTTTGTAGTTTCATCCAGGGGTCCTCTTGACCATTCCCCAAATGGGATATGGTGGAAGAACATGGATAGATAAGATTAATACTTCACATGATATGACATGTTATATAGTTGGGCATAGTTTTATGGAATTGGAACCTTGGTGACTTGGAGGTTGACAGGCTATTTAAATGGGTATGAAAGGGAGACTGGAAAAACCTTTTTTAATTGTGTTTCTAACTAGCCATCACATTAATCTGACTAGCCATGAATGTTTGCATGGTTTTCCGTCCAGAGAACAGTTTATAGTGTTATTAGATACTATGGGCGATTCTGATAGTTGGACCACTACACGCTTGCATTCTTAAGTCTGGGCTGTGGACTTTTACATGTCTACCGGACTGATGACTGCTTCTGTAATAGTGTATTTTACATATTATCGGCAGACATGATGAATTTACATGTAATTCTTTAATATCAGGTGGGAGTCTCAAGGGTATTTTAAGCCAAATTTTGACCGCGGAAGTGATCCTTTTGTGATATCTATGCCGCCTCCCAATGTTACTGGTTCATTACACATGGGGCATGCGATGTTCGTTACTCTTGAGGTTGTGATGTGCTTCGTGTATATTTGATGTACATACCATTTAATTGCGTTTGTTTTCTTTTCCCTTCCCCTTTTTCATTTTTTTTGTACGCGTGTTATTTTTGTAATTGCTAGATATTACTGTGTAATAGAGCAAATGTTATATATGATGAATTCATCCTGCTTTTATTGACACCATGATTCATGGTGGTACTTCAATTGCTTTCAACTTATCTTTTGTTGCTAATACTGAACTGTAAAGAGTGTTCCTTCTTACTCTTGCCACCTCGAGCAGCTCTAGGCGATGTCTTAATTTGTAGTGTTAACTTACTGTAGTATGGGGTTCATTAACCTTCTCTTTCCCCCCTTTCTGTTTATTTCTCCCATTATTTTTTCTGAGTAAGGATGATAAAAGCTTTATGGTGCATCTGACCCATCTTCCAGTTTTCTCAATCACTTATTGCATCTTAGTTATATGCACAGTAATCCACTTTATTCAAATTTATAGCAACAAGACAATGATTTCGTAATTATTACTATTCATTTTCTAGTACTAACTATGGTAGATGAATCATTTGATGGTGTTCTGGTGCATTTTGTCATGTTGATTCAGATGCCAGTTTTTGCAGTGATGATATTTTCCCACTACTTATTTTTACAGTTTTTGTTGCTAGGATATCATGGTTAGATACCACAGAATGAAGGGAAGACCAACACTTTGGGTTCCTGGAACTGATCATGCTGGTATTGCAACTCAGGTTGGTCCATTGAATCAGCTGATGCTGCCTTTTGGTTGCACCACGTCAAAATAAATTAATGTTTCATTAAGTCTTCTTTCAACTACTAATTACTACTGCAACTGTTTTCTCTTGTTTTTACTTTCTTTTATCTGGGATTTCTTGAAAAGTTAAAGCCCCTTAAACTTCAATACACACACACATACACATAATGTTCTATGAGTATGAGTAGTTTTTATTAAATGCTAATGTACGGCCTTTTTGTTATCTTTCTATATTCTACATATTGTTGTATATGTTTAACATTCGTTTAAACTCATTTTGCTTTTCTGATTTTGACATCTCTTGTCGAAGCTAATATGATTCCTTTCCCCAGTTAGTCGTGGAAAAGATGCTCGCATCAGAAGGAATAAAACGGGTTGAATTGAGTAGGGATGAATTCACTAAACGAGTTTGGGAGTGGAAAGAGAAGTATAGTTACTCTTCCATTTACATTGTTTATACTTTGCTGTGCATTTGCCAATTTTTTATTGCTTTTATGTTGTGCTTCTTATTATAATTGTTTTATTTATTCTTTTGCCTTCACATTGTGCTTAATTATGTGTAAATCTTAGCGCTTGAGATTGCTCAGGTACTATTTAGGGTGCAGTAAGTTTGACTTATTAGCCTATTCTACTTCTACATTTTTCCTTATTTCTGTTTTAAATCTCAGGTATGGAGGAACCATTACAAATCAGATTAAGAGACTGGGCGCTTCTTGTGATTGGACAAGAGAACACTTTACCCTTGATGAGCAGCTAAGTCGTAAGACAGTTTTCTATCTCGTATAAATAGAACTATGGCTGATGATGATGTTGTGGATTCAGTACTAAGGACAGTATATGATGCGCAACTTGTTAAGTTTTAAGTATTGTAATCCTTGATTTTCTTTTTTGTTTGACGTTGTTAGTTGTCACATTGTCTAATGCTTGTATGCCACTGAATGTGGCTTTTGAACCTATTAAAGATGCAATTATTTCTCTAAATGTAATGTATGTTGTATCTACCTCGTAGTGTTTTATGTTCTGAAAAAAATGCCTTTTAACTTTGCAGGGGCTGTAATTGAGGCCTTTGTCAGGCTTCATGAGAAAGGCTTAATCTATCAAGGTATATAGCTATATTCCATTGTACACTATTCTCGTGGTCCTTTATTGCTAGGAACTTAACATGTAATTTGAAGGTTATATAGAAAAATATCTAATAAACCCAACTTTGTTAACCCTCATCTTTCTTTTCTTATTGTAAGTTCTAATTTCCTTTTGTGATGAGCAATAGCAAAATATGGGTATGTCTTTGTGGTACTTCTACCTTTGAGACGAATTACCTTATGGCTTCTAACCGATGATGTTAAAACTTAATGTTAAAACAAAAAATTTGAGGTAACATTTAGTTGTCAAGCGCTAAGATGTTTGATGTAACATTTAGTTGTCACATTGTCATGCGCAAAATATGATGATGTTGGTGCATGTCTTGACTCCTCTTTCGTTCACCTGAAGTAAACATGTTAAAAATTATACTTTCTTATTATTTATTCTGAAAGATGCTGACTCAGTAAATGGTGAGTTTATCTTTTATTGTTGGATTACATCATAATATAAAATCTACCCTTTAAT
The DNA here is from genome assembly GCA_036898025.1 of Hypseocharis bilobata. NCBI lineage: Eukaryota > Viridiplantae > Streptophyta > Magnoliopsida > Geraniales > Geraniaceae > Hypseocharis > Hypseocharis bilobata. The sequence goes on from JAYMTT010000674.1 coordinate 3,891, forward strand.
GTGGCCCAAAGAGTTGATCCTCCTCCTCCCTTGTGCTGGAACTTAATTACGAAAATTGGGCGGCTCTGAGAAATCGAACACGAGACTGCTAAAGTCCTGATAATATATTAGTCAGTTGATTCTACTAAAATCTTAAGCTGATAGTTGAGGGCCAGATGATTGTTATTATACTCTAACATGAACCAAATTTTTCTCTTTAATATTTAAGAGTAAATTACCATGATCGCCCTTGAGTTTTGGAGAAATACCGAGAAGAGGGCCTTCCTCTTCAACCCTACTTCAACTTCAAAAAATTTATTCTTTAACCATGCAAATATTATGAAAATATTCTTTTATAATATTTTCATGATTAAAAAACATGTTTTGGAATTTGAACTATTGCTGAAAAAGGAGGTTCTTGGCATTTCTCAGACTAGGAGGGAAATCCTTGATAATTTCTCCGAACCTCAATGGAGGGCATAGTAAATTATTCAAATCTTTAACTCGTCTGACTTCTACTGATCCAAATGCTTATGTCCCTCCTCTTCTTTGTAAGAATTTCTTGAAGGCATTCAGGTGCCAAGAATTGAACCTAAGTCTAATGTTTGATACTGAGATAGTCAGTTTGCTAAGTCACAGTTAATTTGTTACATTATAGGTCTCTATTTTACATGCTGAACCTTATTTAGCTGTAAAAAGGATAAATAGAAATGGGATGTAAATACATAAATATCGATGCAGGTATACATATCATGTATATCTGATGTGTTCTTATAAACTATCTAAATGAAATCCATCACACCCGAAATAACAACTCGCATATGCTAAAGAAACCTTCTTTGCCATTTAGCTTTATATGGGGTCATATTATAAAAGTGATGGATCCCTATTTGTGTGAAATGAACCGAAATAAGAACTGTTCCTGCACATAACTTTGAATGAACCCTTAAAATGTTATGGAAGACAGAATATGTTTGTGTGTGTGAAATTGACTAAATGTTACTCTGTTGGCTTCTAACCGAAATCAACTAGTAACCCAGCCTCCTATAATTTGATTTTACTTCTTCCCTCCATTAGCCCGTTTATTTGAGGTTTTCATTGTAGTTTATTTTTATGAACTCTCACTAAGATGTTAAAGCGGTTCTCTTATGTATTGCTAATAACCACGTGTTATTATTATTGAAGTGAATTAATATTTTCTTTCAGGGTCTTACTTGGTTAACTGGTCTCCTAATCTACAGACTGCAGTGTCAGATTTGGTAAGGTACTTCTGGTTTCATGTGTGTATTCCTTTTTCACTTATTTTTTTAAATCATAACTTCTAACACAACGTTCATTATTGGTCCTGGTGCTTAGGAAGTAGAATATTCTGAAGAACCTGGTTTTCTATATCATATCAAGTACCGTGTTGCTGGAGGTTCAAGGTAGTTTACCAAGCAGTAATTTCATGCCTTGTCAATGCATTACTGTACTGTGCTTTTAAAGGGTATGCATATTGTTCTTAACATGCAATTTTGTCTGCTGGAAAATATCATTTATCTTGTTGCAGTCTTGCATGTGTTGTCATTATTATTCTATTCTGGGGTGGTGAGGCTTTGATAAATATTATGGTTATTTTGTTTGGCATTTCTGAGAACCATGATGGCTATAATTGGATAAAGTGTTTGAACCATAGGTTTTAACTTTTAACCTTCATAATTAAGAATGATGATCTTTAAAGTTGGCATTGAGAGTTACAAAATTTAGAAAAAACAAAGTGGCCACAGCTTTAATATAGCCGTATCCACAAATCATACGAACTTTTCTTTAGTATATTGCTATTCATATATCATTTTAACATATATCTTTCTTAAATTCCCACTGCTTGATAAGGGTTGCAAAAGTATGCATATTGATGTTTCGATGTCTCTTCAACTTGCAGTAATGACTTTTTGACAATAGCAACAACACGACCAGAGACTTTATTTGGTGATGTAGCTGTTGCAGTGAACCCTCAGGTTGGTGCCTTCGCTTGTTTTGAAGTAGTTAATAGATGGATGGGCCAGGAGCCTGAAGTCACTGTTTTAGTGCTGCCATATTTAAGGTCTTCAAGTTTCTGACTGCTGGAGCATGGGTCAAAACTCTCTGAATTGTCAAATTCTGTAACTTTGTACCTTTTTTCCATGTAATTTAGATGTCTAAATCTTGATATAGTAGGAAAGGTTTCAGAGTAGTTCACGAAATCCTTCTATCTCTGCATGTTTCCCAGTGATTAAATTTTCTAGTTGAAGTGGATGGTATCCAGTGCTTAAGACTTCATTTGATCTTTTGAGTTTTAATTGTTTCTAGAAGTTTCAACAATGTTTAAATCTTTTATTTTACGGCTTACTTTTGGTGAACCAAACGGATGGATACCTTTTGGATGCAATTGAGAAAAGAATGAAATTTTGGAAAAACCTTATTCTTCCTCAGGGACGGACTTATTATGCTCAACACTTGGACACTGGCTTATGCATAATTGAAACTATTTTTCTTCTTTTCCATTCTTTCTGCTATTTGTCAGCTAGTGATACGAGCAAGTTTGGGGAAGTTTTTGGTCAACTAATTTCTGATAATTCTATAACTGGTTATGGCTATGCAGGATGACCGTTATTCTAAGTATATTGGTAAGACGGCAATTGTACCCATGACATATGGCCGTCACGTCCCCATTATTGCTGATAAGGTAAAAGCATCCATCATTTACTTCGTTGGTGACTACTTCATTTTACTTCATTGTTCTGTAATGCTAATTTTTCTTGAAGCTTAAAACCCAATTGGTCATCGTATCACATGTTAACAGTAGGGTAGGTCATCCTAGTTGTATTGGCTCGGATGAATTGTCTGTATATATTTTGCTTTGCTATCAGAGTCCAGAGAAGCATGAAACCCAGATGGTTGGTGCCCCTGCCAGTTCATAAACCATTATCTCATTTTGATTCCCTTTTACGCCTAGAGAATAAAAGATAAAGTGGAGAATATGTGCATGGAAAGGAAACATGTTGTAGTTTTGTTGATTATGTTTTACTTTATATCTCTTTCATTAATCTTTTACAATTGTTTAGTCCCCAAAATCATTTCAAATAATTACAAGTAAGCACCTGATTTCTTGTTCATTGAATATTGCCATTGTGACAGTATGTGGATAAAGACTTTGGAACTGGTGTGTTGAAGATAAGCCCAGGACATGATCATAATGATTATCTTCTTGCTAGAAAGCTTGGTCTCCCAATCCTTAATGTGATGAATAAGGATGGGACACTTAATGATGTTGCTGGACTGTTCTGGTAAAGCATTGGATTGATAGTATGCTGTTGACTGTTTATTAACATGGATAAAACTATTTTGGTTGTACCTAACAAATGGGAATGCACTTGCAATGCTAGTGGCCTTGATCGGTTTGAGGCACGAAAGAAATTGTGGTCAGATCTTGAAGAGACAGGCTTAGCTGTAAAAAAGGAACCCTATACTTTGAGAGTTCCAAGGTCCCAGCGTGGTGGAGAGGTGTGTTATTGTTTGTTTGCTCATTCCCTTGAAATTTTTTTTATAATAAAGTGAAGGTGAATGGGTATCTTTTCCATTGGGAATTATTCTGATCTTGTTTCATTTCAATATTTTTATTACATGTTAGATTATAGAGCCGCTAATTAGTAAGCAGTGGTTTGTAACTATGGAGCCCTTGGCGGAGAAGGCCCTTCGTGCCGTTGAAAAGGGAGAAGTAAAGATTATGCCCGAAAGATTTGAGAAGGTACGTGAATTAAATATTGGCACTGTTATCTACTTGCTAGTTTCAGTAGTTTGATGTGTAATATGTACTTCTGCTCGGTATTACTTCACCATTTGACAATGGCCTCTCTTATTCATTCTTCATCCATTGGGTTTTTCAACCCAAAACATATGCAATCTTGATCTTACATGGTAGGGTTTTTAATCAATTCCAGCTACTTTTGATTTCACTTTTGGCATCTTACACTGGATGTTTGTTATGCTTGTGCTTTGCATTGGTTACAGATTTATAATCATTGGCTATCAAACATTAAGGATTGGTGTATCAGCAGACAACTGTGGTGGGGACACCGCATACCTGTTTGGTACATTGTGGGGAAAGACTGTGAAGAAGAATATATAGTTGCTAGGAGTGCTGATGAAGCTCTTGAGAAAGCTCATAAGAAGTATGGAAAGAATGTAGAAATATACCAGGATCCAGATGTTCTTGACACTTGGTTTTCAAGGTTTGTTACTGATGGTACTCCTATGTTAATTTACTTAGAGATTCTTAATATATTACTCTATTCGTTTTACTTATACTTAATGGGAAAACTTTTGCCTTAAGAGGTTGGTGATGTAATAGTTTTCTCATGGATTTGGCTTACATCTGCAAATTGAAATACCAAGAAAAAATCTTAGTGTTACAGGGGAATAGATGATCAGCGTTTTCTTATATAACTTTGCTCCCTTGTCAACGAAATGGTTTTTCTTAACTACTCTGAGACGATTGGTATGGGTGACCATGAAAAAAGGACCACTATTTTATTGACATGCAGTTCAAACTGTTACCAAATTTCTGTTTTCATATTTTTAACATCTTTATGATACTGTTCTGCACCTATGATTGATTTGTCTATGTAATTTGGATACTGTTGATATTACTCACTTGTAATATTTATGTTTATGCTATGTTTGGAACTTGGAAGACGGGGAGGGGGGAAGAAAAAGGAGGAAAAGAGTAGCTAGATAGTTGGTGTTCATTTTCGGTCTTAATTGGTAATGTTAGGAAAAATGTGAAATGGATTATAAAAGTTGTTAAGAATAGGTAAACCTTCTTAGTTTACCTTATCTTAACATAGCATTAGTTTCTCAAGTATCAAATAAATTGTATGTTTAGTTTGAAAAACTCTGATCAAGGATTTTAAGCAAATTTAAATTTTGACCATCATTTGATGAAACATGTGAAAAGAACTGAGCAGCTTTTCTCAAAATGGATATTCATATGTTGACTTTTGGTATTGATCTTTGGGGTAATACCATTGCTATGAATGATTCGGGTGTCTGTACTTATGTTCTTAACCAAAATGAATAATCCTACCTGTGCTTTCCTTGTTGAGATTCTGGAAATTCGATTGGGCTAAGATTGAACTTTCTACATGTTGAAATTCTGTATGGTCCAAAGTTCAAGAACCTTATTTTTTACTCTAATTGAAGTCTTTGTTCCATGCTTTGAAGAGATATTGCAATAACAATGATTGGTAGAAGTCTTAATGATAGTTCATCAGCATATCTAAATTCTAACCACTCAGTTATGCGGCTACTTATTTTCTGCGGCGACCCAAATTTTATAATTGTGTAACTTATTAGTTGTTTGGTTCTAAATACTAAGTTCCATAAGTTAAGAAAAATGGAACATGGAAACAAAGTGAGATTCCTTAGCCTCATAGTTCAGTTAGTCTGCAGTTTTTCCTTATGATTATATGTGAAGGCTTGGCCAAACATTCTGATAGATGGGTTTGCCAACAAGCTGCTATAAGTTGGTGGACATTATACTTCTACACGTGATGAATGTTAAAATGCATGTACTAAATCCATCTTGGTTACTTCTCTCTTCAGTGCACTATGGCCTTTTAGTACCCTTGGATGGCCTGATGAGTCAGCAGAAGATTTTAAACGGTTTTATCCAACGACAATGCTCGAAACTGGGTATGTGCCTCTCTTTCAAAATCATGATGTACGTTTATGTTATTGAAAAAAGTATATAGTAACATCTTTTATATATTTTTTATAGGATGGCATATGTAAATGTTAAGGACATAGAATGAAATTTAGCTTTCAATGTGAATGGTTGCTGTAGGCGGTTTTGTGAATTTGTTATTGGTTGTCTAATCTACTTCCTCTTTGGACAGGCATGATATATTGTTCTTTTGGGTAGCAAGGATGGTCATGATGGGAATTGAGTTCACAGGGACTGTTCCATTTTTAAACATTTATCTTCATGGGCTTATTCGTGACTCACAGGTGAGAAGAAGAATGTATGGGCGGTTCCCTCAGTCTAAACAAACTGTTAGAGTCAAACATGGTGACTCTTCATTTATCCAGAGGTCATACTCTACTGGTTGGTGGGGGCATGTTTAATTTGTGTGTGCATGTATATGGTAAAAAACATGAAGGCTTATCTTGAAAAAAACAAGATAAGTTGAATTAGCTTTGTATTACGGTTATGGGTATAAGCAACAAAATATGTCTGATAAAGTGTTGTAATGGAACCAAGCTTACCATTGTTTGCTAGTATTAACGATTGTCTCCTTTCTCTATTATGTGTTTGTTTCAGTTGCTTCTTCATATTAAGAATCATAACATTTATGTATACTCTTACTCCCTCTTATTCCAGAAAAAAACTCCTCTCACAAAATATGTTATATATTATTTTTTTCAGGGACGAAAAATGTCTAAAACATTGGGGAATGTAATAGATCCTCTTGATACAATCAAGGAGTTTGGCACCGATGCTTTAAGATTCACAGTTGCTTTAGGAACTGCTGGTCAGGTTTGTCATGTGTTTAAATTTTTCATCATTTCGAATGATGTAAGGCTACTTGTGAGAGAGGTGCTATTTTTTCATTTGTATGGTTCTTGTTGTGCAAGATGTTAGATTTTCAACTAATCTCAACACTGTTTCCTGCCAGGATCTTAATTTATCCACTGAGAGGTTGGCCTCCAACAAGGCCTTCACTAATAAACTATGGAATGCTGGCAAGTTTGTGTTGCAGAATTTGCCTAGTCAGAGTGACACATCTGCTTGGGAAACTGTTCTGGCTTATAAGGTCTGTTTGTTTTTGTTTGTGAGGTCAGTAGAGTCAGGTTAGGTAATTAGTATTACAAACTTCTTTGCCATCCTGCTCTCATGAATAATTTTTCTTTATTTGAAAGAGAAGGGAGTTGTATTCATATACAGTGATGTATGATGCAGACCCAACACCTTTATTCCTTCTTTCTCTTCCTCTACTGTCAGTGGAAGCTGTAGTAGATTTTCATCAACTTTTAACCTCCTCTACCAAGTGTACTTGTATTAACTATTAATCTGTACTAACTAAATAGATCATTTGCAACCTCGATTATCCTTAATCCTTCAATTTCACTTTTCGTCTTTTTCTACAGATAGTTATCATTCCTGTGGTCCTCTGTGTAGTTTATTTCTGCTGGAAACATAAAAGGCATAGATTTTTCTCTATTTTTGCGTAAAGAAGTGATAATAGTAAGTTGCAAAATTGGCACTAAGCTTTCCATTCTATTTATGCTTAATTTTCCCTGGGTAAACTGTTCTCATGCCAAGCAGTCACGATATTCTTGATCTTTTCTAAGCAAGTTAAACCTTTGTATAAAGACCTAAGGTTGAGCTCATCGCATTGAAAGAATCCTCCATGTCCTATTTTGTAATCACCGTTGCCCAATCAAGCCTTAAGAACATAGACCACTTCTCCCTTGGTACACAACACCATCTCCAAAGAAGTAGGATGCTTATCTGAAGTATAAAATGTCTGCTTAGTGGATGGCTGTCTGAACTGCAAACTCAAGTCCCCTTACAGGAGTGGGAATTTTGTTGGTCCAAGGTCTTAATATTTTCAGTTACAAGAGGGAAAAAAAAAAAGAGTTGTAAACAAGAAAAGTATTGTAGTTATTCAACCTGTAGTTTGTCTATGTTGTAATTAGCCTGTTCTTTGGACTGAAGCAAAATATTGTTTTTTCAGTTTGACAAAGAGGAGTTTCTGCTGACGCTACCTTCACCGGAATGTTGGGTGGTAAGTCAACTGTTATGCTGCACCTTTTGCTTTCTAATTTATTACAGACATTTAACTTGCATAAAAACTTTATTTAAATCAGGTCTCAAAACTTCATTTGCTTATTGACACGGTCACTGCAAGCTATGACAAGTACTTCTTTGGAGATGTTGGAAGAGAAATATATGATTTCTTCTGGGGTGATTTTGCTGATTGGTATGTTCAAATACTTAAAAGTAATT
>JAYMTT010000675.1:0-11898 GCA_036898025.1 Hypseocharis bilobata
TTTCTCAGTATTAGAAGACTGTATAACGCAAGTTTCACCTGTAAAGAAAATATAGAAAATTACGAAGATTTTGGAATCAATTCTGGAAATGGAATGTTAAATGTAGAACAAGGGCTCTAACTTGATCACAATGACTGGATGAAATTGCTCCAATAATTCTGGCATTATGTACCAACTATTTAGGCATTAATTTGTTTAACTAAAAGGAATATCATAAGAGCTTTCAATAAAATCAAATTTATTATGAAGCAAAAAGAAGAAAAAAAATTGAACTATGCTGGCTCAAAATATTTAGTTATACACTTGATTTTTTACACAACAAAATTTACCTACAGATCAAGGATAAAGCTAATGAATATTAATGAACTCAGTGGGGAAGAGCAATCAAGCTCTTTACTAGCAGTTCAACATGCACCAAAAGAAGCCATCCTAACACAAATTCTTAATCTTTTGATGAGGCCTTTGCCATAAACACAAAGAAGAGTGAAAAACTCTGCACCATATATTTGCATTTCTCAAAGTAACAGGAGGTGATCAGTCTGCAAGAAATGAGCACTCAGTGTCCTTCCGTGCTAGTTCCGTGTGACAGCAGGTGACGAGCAGAAAAATGAGTCCACTGACAAGCGGAATTGGCTCAACATGACACTGCTTGGTTCTGCATGAAGGAATTGAATATCTTTCGATCTCTCATAATTTGCCAAGTGGTGACTCCAAGGCATGATCATCTACCAACCACAGGCCAAAATCACGGAATCGCTTTATCTTCTTCTCAAAACCTGTAATATAATTATTATGGATGATAACATGCATTCCCTTGGTTTCCTGAACCCACGTTTGGTTTTTGAAGTACAGCCCTCCTGTTGGAAATGCTGCCTGGGGAAGCAGATAGAGATCCACCTGCAATATAACCAGCATATGATAACCTGAAGAACTCAATCTTTTCTTTTCTTCATAAGTAACTTCTTATTTTCCATTTTGTTGACAAAGCATGACAAACCAATCTAAGAATCTTCATTGTTTCCATCTCATCAACAGTAACCATATACTGACATAAATGAACTGGTAGTTCTTTGTATCAACAAAGCTCATGTCAGCCATAATAAATATAACTACATTCTACACGTATCGGAACATAGTTTTTCAAAGGGAATATCACTGGGACGCCCTATTGTGTGAAGTTCCCCCGATCATCCATCATTCTTTTATTAAGATACTAAGTTCATTTACAATAACCAGAATTACTCAAATTTGTATGATTAACTTGCAATATGCCCTCTGAAAAATTTAACTGATCCAACTTTTAAGCAGACTTTACTACTAACCAGAACTAGAACAAAATAAAATATTGCATTCAATATCTGCTACAGAAAAATTTGAAATAGTACATAATTAGATAAGCTAAGCAGATTGTTTAGGGGCTAGGTAATGGTTGGTTACATTCTCGTGAGTTAACACAACGAGTTTTGAAGGCTTTGGTATTTTGCTGACTAAAACCCATTTTTTGGGTTAGCAGGAAGGCAAATGCTTCAGGCAAGTTAGGTAAAGATGAGATTTTGTGACATAAGCGTCAAGCCATGTCATAAGAGCAGCCTCAAGGTGAGCCTGCAAAACCTAACATCACATATTGTTCACCACATTACTCTGAACAACTTCATAAAGGACGCATAGGCCTTCCATATTTTTGCTTTCAACAACAAATTCAAGATTGCTAAACATCCTCAAAGTAAGGTCAACAGGTGACCTAGGTTATATAACAAGTAATAACAAGAATGCACGGCAAGGAAGAACAAACCTGTCCAGCAGTTTTGTTCAATGCCCAGTTAAAACCAGGCTGATCATTTGCTTTCTTAGCTTTGGACCATGGCTGATCTTGAAGCTCCTCAATCCACTTCTTCATAACTAGTTTTGCTCCAGCGGTAGGGCGCAGATAAATCATGCAGCTGCATATATATGTCCGTCCTTTTTTTCCTGGCGGTGGCAAATCATGAGAGTGGTTCAAAGGTTTCACCTGGTTTCCCAAAAAAACAAAAAGGATGATGAACATGTTAACAATAAAAGCAGTAGATTATGCCATAACAAAAGAGAATAATGAGGGAAAATGGGACATCCAATAGTGTTAGAGCTATGCAAGTTTCAAATAAATCCACTCACTCTAATGATCATTCATATTCAAATCTACATAAATATTTCAGTCATAGAATGGAACAAAGCACAATGCCGAGACGGAAGATGTATTCAAAACCATCAAGCAAAGTCCTATCCTGCTAATTAATCCAAGGAGAAGAAGATTTTTGCAATTTGAAGCAGCATATGTTGAACAAGCATATCATCACCTAATGGGGAAAAGGAAGAAAATTCCAGCATTTTCTAGGCATTAATATATTTTATCTTGTGGTTTGTTTATCATTTTGAATTTATATTGAACTTACTGTTTGTAGCATCACATGTTCAGCATAAGTCTAGGACTATCCGTTCTGTTTTCTATAAAATTAATAATTTACAAATTTCAAATATATAATTGATCTACATACCGCAGTCATGTCATCGGTGAAGTACACATCATGCTTTCCAAGCAAATAGGGAAATGGATCTGCCAACCAGACCATATCGACATCATTGTACATAACATTATAGCCCTGCTCCAAAATATGCAGCAGGTGCCGAGGCCTGCGGGATGTAAAATTGAAGAATCCCTGTGCAATGGAACCAACAAAAGTAAAAGACACTGAAGTCAACTACCATGATACTATAAAGTTCTATCATAATCTTAATGACATTGTCGGTAAAGGAAACAAACAAAGGAGAACACTGAACAATCTAATCAGTACAACAAAGACATTTAGAGAGTAAACAATTTACTAGAGCAAACATCTCTGAAAACCTAGAAAATGTCATCTTAATGTTATCCATCATAACCGATATGCATTGATAGCCAGGCTTTAACATTTACAATGATCATCGAAAAACTAGATTGCACATTCCTCCTTAAACCACTAAAATGATTTGCCACGAACTATGGTTATGGAAATGGCATTGTGGTTACTTGGAACGGGTCTTTCACAATTGGCACACTAAGTTTCAGTTCATATCAAGGCTGTAGCCATTTGTGGTCAAACCCAGTTCAAAATCAAAACTTTACCACATATTATCTAGCTAAAACATGGAAAATCACAAGAAAGCTTCCTATAAATAACTCAAATTTGTTCCATCCTGAGTTAACAAAACCAGTCATACCTGAGAACCAAATTTATGGGCAGTCCGGGCATCAGGCGCAGGCGGGACAAGCACGGCATGACCAGGCCACCTCTCGTTCACCGTATAGAGAGTAGCATAGTCCTCAGCAATAACTAACACCTTGTCCTGATGCTTTTGCCGCGAAATGCTGATCAACCAGTTGTTGAGAAACGGCAAGTAAGGCTGGCTCACCGCACAAACGATCACAGTCCCGTTCTTGGCCACAAACGACACCGCTTGCTCCAGCGTGTATTCGCGCCATCTGGAGAGAGAGGACCTGGAGACCGAGAAGATTCCGTCCGTCATGCCCGTGAAAGGAAAGAGTACGCCCAGAACGGCCATGAGAGACAACAAGATCAACAGGCTTGTTCGACTGAAAATGGAAATGGGTCTTTGGGAATTCGACGAGGAGCGAGGCGAATCTGGGTAGGGACTTGAGAACAAGTTCTGGATGGGTCTCTGGTGCAAAAACGATGACATTGTTTCAGAAGATGTACCCACTACCAAATCTGGTTATCAGAAGCCTTGTTACAGAGAAAAGTGGAGATGGGTCTTCAGGAAATTGATGAAACTGAAGCGAAATGGTTGTGGTTGAGTACTCTGGTGTCGAAGCAGGAGCTGGGTATGAAGTGAACCGCAATGGCTCTGGCTCTGCTATGCGAACGTAGAATTGGAGAATTCTAAGGGGTAAAAAAGGAAGAAAAATTGAAGTTGAATTGAGATTTTGAAGGAGTGATTCGAACTGAGAAACGATGTGCTGATGATTTGGAAATCTGTGAAATCTTAAGATCGGATCTGTAATGGTGAGAGTGCAGACTGTAGAGTGGAGAGAATGATACTATCAATCAGAATAGAATACTGATGTTAGAGTCGGCAGATCGGACAGCTGAGAAATCATAAGAATATAATACGAGTATAAAAGTAAAAAAGAAAACAGAAAATAAAAGAAAATTAGTACTTTAACTAAGAAAAATAGTAAATACTAGTAAGTAAACTGTAAAAGTATTTTTCTTTAGGAAAAATAACTAAATAAGTAAAATTAGTGTAGTAAATTTTAGGGAATCCCATGTGAGTCCCCTCCAAGCTTAAGATGTTTTCAATCTAACTTTGAGGTGTTTTGGAGCGAAAACCCTAGCATGAATGAGAGCGGTGGTCCAGTTGACCCAGGAACGTCAAACGAAGAAGCTGATCTATGGGATCGGGACTCTAAACATGTTAAGGCGTCCACCACGAACTAGATGGAAGGGGTTGAAGCACCGGTGACTCTGTGCTCACCGAAGGTGCAAAGTCAAACAGTGGTCCCAGAATCTCCAATTGATGGAAACGTCTCCCATGTTCATGAAGTCGATGGTCATACTTCTTTTAGAGACACCTTAATGAAGGGAAGGGAGCATAGAGTAGGCCCCCACCCAATGGATCTGAAGGCTACCCTGTGGTCGATGAGGAAGAGGCCATTAAAGTATCTTTAAAGGGTACTATTCCATCCATCAAGATTAGCAAGAAGGCAAGGGAACGTCTTTAGCGGCCGTTTCGCAATTGCCTAATTCTTAATTTGTTGGGCCAATTGATTGGCTATGGGTTTTTGTGTGCACAATTGGTAAAGTTATGGAGAATAAGTGAGGGTAACTGTGAAATTGTAAATATTTGAGATGGGTACTTCATGGTGAAATTTGTTCATCATGATGATCTTCAATGGGTGTTATATAAGGGTCCATCGATGGTGCTCAATCATTATTTGATAGTTCGCAAGTAGTGACCAAACTTTTGACCCCAGTTGGATAAAATCGATAAAACTGCAATTTGGTTCACTTTTCGGGGTGCCTTATGGAGTTTTATAATGATAATATCATGTTCGCAACGGGTCAATTAATTGGAAAATATGTCAAAATGGATGACAACATACGTTTCCAAAAGTGAGGGAATTTTGCACATATTTGTGTGAAGGTTGACCTCAACAAGCCTGTGGTTCCTATCATAGAGATTTGTAGTGAGGAACATGTAGTTGAGTACGAAGGCTTTCGTCTGATTTGTTTTGCTTGTGGTATGAGTGGTCATGATCTCCTTCAGTGTCCGTAAGGGGGAAAATGGTTATAAACCTGTCTAGTGGTGTGTTGTGCTGAGAAGAGAAGGGGGAACTGCTTCAAGTTGCGAAGCAATAACAGATGGATTCAGTAGGCCTATATGGCCCATGGATGCAAGTTACGAGACATGGTGCTCGCCAGAAATCTGTTGGCACCTCGATAACACAACAGTTGGCAAAAATGACGGAGGGGGGAGGGGGTATAGTAACCGCTTTGAAATCTTAGGCGATGATATGGGAGAGGATCAACAACAAAATATCTTAGAGCTAAATCGTGTCCTAGCTGACGTTGGGAATCAACTACATGGAGGGACTACTTTATGCAAGAACTCTAGTCGAGCCAGAAAAAGGGGCATGCTGTTACTTTTGTTGATGGGTTGGCAAGAGGCAGAAGCCTTCCCAAGATGTTAATACTCATTCTTTAAGAGCAAAACCCTAACACATACTTCCATGGAAATCCATATATTCCTAGTCTAGGTTGTTAGCTTTAACCGAGTTAGGTTAAATCATGGCTAACATATTTCATCTATGTTCAACCCCTTTTCCAAGGTGATTAAGAATAAATACATTTGAATATTGAATCATTCTTATTGAGGGTACCTACCAACAAGAAAGAATTATGTTCTCAAAATGTATTGAATAACCAATTCCGGAAAAGTTCAAGATTCAAGAGTAGAACCTCAAATCAAGTTCATTAATAAATTTCATCATAACCCGAACTAGCATGCTAGATCATGCTAACTAGCTCAACATAAATCCAAACATGGAGAAAGGAATCAAATATATCGATAAGAAATAAAATGGAGAAGAGTAGAGAGGAAAATATTATTTGAAGATCTTCAATCTCCTCAAGCTTCTTTTGTTCCTTCTCGAATGCTTGATTCTTCTATTTCAAAATCTTAATTCTAAAAATATACTTACATAGAGAAACGTTTATTCTAAAGTTCTAAGGTGTTGTAAAACTCTCTCCTTAGGTCTGGTCCCCTCTCTTTATTTATACAAAATTAAATCTCAAACCCTAGACTAGTGCGGCAAAGTGGCAGCATCAAGGGCCAGACCTTTATATGCCTTTTACCAAAAAATGGAGGTCTGTAGCCCGAGTTATGAATTTTTCTTTACATCTGGTGCAGTGGACTACGAATTTCCTTTTAAATTTAGGAAATTGAGTCTATTTCCTTACATGGGTCTACTCCAATCAGCTAAGCATTCTATCTTAGACTTTAAATCAACTCCTTAACGTCTGGAATTAATTAAATTAATTTACTTTGAATCCAAATTCTTCTAGCAATTGCAAAACAACAAATTCCATAATAAAAGCACTAAAACTAGAACAATTCAGCAACTAAGCATGGAAATTTTATCAAAAATATAGATATAAAATAAGTTCATCAACCCCACAGGAATTTACGACCCGAAATGAAACAAACGTCGAGGAACAAGCTTCAGAGGAATCACAGCAGCAGAAGACATGGGCATGAAGAGGACGGGCTACAAGATAGGCATTGAAGAAGAAAACGTTGTGGTTTTCTGTTTCTTTCCTTTTTTATATTTTTTAAAAGAATTCAAAATAAAATATAAACATTTATATATAGTGCCACGTGGACTACCCTTAGCCGTCCCTATTGGAGAAATGTAACGGATGCAGACAGTTGGCACTCAGTCTAGTTCGAATTGAAAACTTTGGACACTCAATCGAAGAAGAAAAACTTTGACCACTAAAGTGCACACTTGGGCAAAGTTTGGGCACTATTTTTGCATTTTTCCAAAAAACAAAAAAAATTAGAGTAGAATCTTTTACACCCTTGGGCTCTAACATTTTTGCGACTTAGCCTCTACATTAAAAAATTTGTTTTTTTTTTGCTTGCTTACACTAACAATAACCGATGATTTTGACCCTCTCTCATACAAATAATAAAATTATCGAATGATCTTTTTAGTTAGCACGAACCATTAAAGATAATTTTACTCCTAATTGATTATAATTAAAATCTTAGTCTTAATTGGTTCAATTTACGACTCTCCTCTTTTCATTCAATTCTCTCTTCCTACATCAAATCTCTTCTCCTACCTCTCACTTTCCTCTTTTTCAATCAATCGACAACTAAATATACAACCACCACCACCCACTGAATGATTCCATCTTCTCCTCGCTCTCAGTAACTCGGCGTAATAGCTGACATGACATAGTATAACTAGTTTTTAAAGTTTTCTTTTCACTTATTTAAGTCAGTGTAGGGAGTCAAAAGAATATTTTTTTTGTTGTAGGAGCTAATTTCAAAAAAATGTTAAAATCTAAGGGGTATCGAAAGATTTTATTTAAAAAATAATATGCACTTGGAGTTGGAATTATGAGATAATGATAATTATTATGCTACTTTTGATTGGTAATAAGAACAGGCCAAAACAAAGGAATGAGAATAAAATTTACTACCAAACGGAACCTTGGTCTTCATAGCCAATCAAAGCTCAAAGTCGAGTCTAGAATTGCCCTTGGTCTAACAAATCTTCTTCAATCTAGCATCTAAAATTCCAAACCCAGACATTACCAATTCAAGGCAGGTCTCCAGCAAATGTAATCATCTACAGTAGTACAAATCAGGCCTAAAATTGTTAATTTCATGATTGGCTCCCTTACTAAAACTCAGGGTCAAGAATCAAGATGTGGTTGTTCATTGTCCAAAAACCAAAATAAGAATAATGAACTAGCATTCAGCTTACTAGATGTTATATTCATACTAAATGGATAGAAATGCAAGGCAAGAATTCAGACATGAACAGAGTACAAAATAAACTTGAACATATAACATATCCCAACAGGCGACCACCAATGTAACTAGAACTAAGGGAAAAATGAGAATTTTAGGAACAACATGCATAGGTCATGCTTGGCCACCAAATACCACAATGCAGCAGCATATGGCTTTCAGATTCCTCACATATCATGCATATCTTCTTCCTCATCCTCGTACTCGAGCTCCTCATCTGCAGTTGCATCCTGGTACTGTTGGTACTCTGACACAAGGTCATTCATGTTACTCTCGGCTTCAGTGAACTCCATTTCATCCATGCCTTCACCAGTGTACCAGTGCAAGAAAGCCTTCCTCCTGAACATAGCTGTGAACTGCTCACTAACCCGCCTGAACATCTCCTGAATGGAGGTTGAGTTCCCAATGAAGGTCGATGCCATAGATAACCCCCTAGGAGGAATGTCACAGACACTTGATTTCACATTGTTAGGAATCCACTCAACAAAGTAAGAAGAATTCTTGTTTTGCACATTGATCATTTGCTCATCCACTTCTTTAGTGCTCATCTTGCCCCTGAACATCGCAGAGGCTGTAAGATAGCGACCATGGCGGGGGTCAGCTGCACACATCATGTTCTTGGAATCCCACATCTGCTGGGTGAGTTCTGGGACTGTCAGTGAACGATACTGCTGGGACCCACGAGAAGTGAGAGGAGCAAATCCAACCATGAAGAAGTGTAGACGGGGGAAGGGGATCAGGTTGACTGCAAGCTTTCGGAGGTCAGAATTAAGCTGACCAGGGAACCTCAGGCAACATGTGACCCCACTCATGGTTGCAGAGATCAAGTGGTTCAGATCACCAACTGCCGAGATGGCAACAATATAGTCAGAACAGCAAGGTAAAATCGGGAGAAGAAAAAAATCAGTTAGTAAAACTGAAGGGAATGCTATCACTAAGCGAGCACAACACTGCAGTATAAGCAGATTAAAAATTAACAGTAATTGCATATAGCTACCACATTGATAGTTATCACAAAAGAGTGTAATGTACCATTAATAAAAAGAAATATGCAGCCAACACTATGAAGTAATATTCAAGTCATTTATTGGACCACAGTTAAACAAGAAAAATTCACGACATATGGACATCACTTCAGACAGAAATTACTCTAGAAAGCCTAAATTGGAACTACTCTACAAGATACCACATACCATCTTAATAAAAAGAAACACCTAACAAAAGCTTTTAGCCAACTACACACTGCAAATTAGATATTGCAGCTAGCCAACCCAATAATATTAACTCTGTTAACAATCCATAATCCATATGTAAGACTTGACAGGATGGATCACATACAGCACCAGTTCATGCAGGAGAACAGAGTCACCAGATGACATTAACTATGGTGGATACACCATAATTTCAGCATTAAAAATTTCCTACAACATACAGCTTGAAACCGCCCACGCAGATCTCAAATGAAAATTAAGCAAACAATTAATCAGGACAATAGTTGACAGCTTTGGTAAGCCATTCCAAAGTTTTACAGTATGTAAAGAATGCAACGACATAGCAACCAGAAAAGGGATGCCTTCATCAGGATTGCATCAACACATAAATGACGCAATAACCAACATAGGAACTGAATCCTACTTTATTTATATCATGTTTATCATCAAATTTTGATTTTTTTTTTTTTTTGGTAAAAATCAAATTCACTCAACAATTAAGCTAGCATAATAGAAAACAAAATTCACTGGTAAGGGAATCAGCAAACGGAGAACATAAAATAAAATATATATGATATAACACAGGTAATCTTCACTTCACCAAAATCCATGTTAAGTCACTATACATATAACACAAATAAATCTCTCACTTCAGAAGTCAAGTGGAAGAGAATTATACACTTACAACTAGGAGTAGTTAACTTGAGAGTCCTGAAACAGATATCGTACAAGGCTTCATTATCCAGCACCATGCACTCATCAGCATTCTCAACAAGCTGATGAACAGAGAGGGTAGCATTGTATGGTTCAACCACTGTGTCTGAAACCTTTGGCGACGGGAACACAGAGAAAGTAAGCATCATCCTGTCAGGATATTCTTCCCTGATCTTTGAAATTAGCAGAGTCCCCATTCCAGAACCAGTACCACCTCCAAGAGAGTGACACACCTGAAAACCTGCCAAAAGAAAGTAGACATAAGGAGCATATAAGAAGATAATTTACCAATGTATCATTACTAGTCTCAAATTCACAAATGAATTTTCAACACGCAGCTTAATTTTCTATCTCCAAAACGTATCTTAAAAAATAGTTGAGAGTTGTAGGGAATTGACAAATCCACCAATATTTTGTGTGTTAAGGGCAAACATGTATAGAAAAAAGGAATAACTTACTAGAACTACAGAATCCAAATGTAAGAAGTGAAATTACTCATGTATTAGGTCAATAATTAAAGTTTGATAAGTGAAAATTCAAGTATCTAACATGATCGTATATCCTAAAAACAAGAACATATAGTACCCTTACCATAACCCAAAATGACTGACAATGCCCACCATCTATAGCAGGCTCATTGAAATACATGATAAGTCCAAAATGACTAGAAGAGTGGAGGATTCATTTGAACCTCTCGATTCAAACTTACATAATAGTACTATAGGTAATGAAGCAAAACAAAAACAAACAAACAAACAAACAATAATGCAACACAACATACCTTGTAAGCAATCACAATTTTCAGCCTCCTTGCGGACAACATCAAGAACAGCATCAATGAGCTCAGCTCCCTCTGTGTAATGACCCTTGGCCCAGTTGTTACCAGCACCAGATTGCCCGAAAACAAAGTTATCAGGTCTAAAGATCTGGCCATAAGGACCAGTCCTCACACTGTCCATTGTACCAGGCTCGAGATCCATGAGCACAGCACGAGGAACAAATCGTCCACAGGAAGCCTCATTGTAGTAGACATTGACACGCTCCAGCTGAAGATCAGAGGTTCCAGTGTATCGACCAGTGGGGTCAATTCCATGCTCGTCACAGACCACTTCCCAGAACTTGGATCCAATCTGGTTCCCGCATTGTCCTCCTTGAATGTGAAGAATTTCTCTCATCTTCTATATATCTGGAAGTGAGCACAAGATTCAGCATACAGAAACTGAAGCATAAAAATCAAGCTAACTCCACATACAGGTAATTCGAGTAACAAGAACAACAATTCCTTCAAAAAGAATTAAAACCAGAAACTACTTTACCAAATCGATGGGAACTCAATAATACAAAATAAGAGTTCTCAAATCCTAATCGCATATTATGTCCTCTATTTTCTCAGTAACCAAAAAAGAAAAAAGAAAAAAGCTATTGATATATAGATTTTGTAACTGAAACATACTAAGCACCAAGTGTTCATGAAATGCAAAAGGCCAGATCTGAGACTTCAAAATGTTCAGTGAAAAAAATAAGTTATTAGAGTGAAAAAATTCAAAGATCCAGTCGGTTTGCTAGCTCAAAAAATTTCAGCACAGAGAAAAGCTAATAGAGTAAAATAATTCACCAACTGAGCATCTTAGATAACTAAAAAGCAACATCAAATCTTTTGAAAAAAAATATCAGCCCTTAGTAAAATAGAATAGAGATCTAAAAATTACAAGAAAAATCCAGCAACGAGAAGTGACGATATGAAGATTTTGATTAGATTCCCGACGATCGAACACGAGAGAATGTTGTGGTTACAGTACACTTCAAAACAATATGAATGAGCCTTTATTGATGATCAAGAAATTGTACAGAGTGTAGCTTCCTAGTTGGCTTTATTGCCGAAACAGAGGCTTGA
>JAYMTT010000676.1:0-11897 GCA_036898025.1 Hypseocharis bilobata
TCCCCTCCCCCCCCCCCCCCCCCCCCGTGCAGCGAGGCAGCCACTTGCCGACTTGACTTTTGCCATCAACGACATGTGAGTGCTCTCTCACTTGCTGCTTTGTTGGGTTTTTGATTATTTTTTGTTTTTGTGTAATGGGTCTTTAAAAAGTTTGGTGCTTTTTTTGGAAAGTTGAGGTTTTGGGTGGTGAGAGAGGCAGCTTGCAGCTGGTTTTACTTTAGGTGATATTGGGTTGAAGTGATTTTCTTGCATTTCGGGGAGTGAAAATCAGGGTAGGTTTTGATTTGAGAAGCTATGGAATCACTTAACTAGAAGTGCTTATGCAGGGTTGACTAGAACTAGTAGTGGTGGGGAATGTGGAGATTGGTCGGGAAATTTGGTAATTTGAAGATTAATAATGAGAAAATTTTATAACTTTAAGTAATTGCGAGTTTAGAGATTGATATGAACACATATACATGTATAACTATGCGCTGAGTTTTGGGTTGTATTGATTTAATTTTTTGTGCACTTGGCAGATATGAACTGAAGGGATATGTGACGGGTTTTGGGAACCCGGACTGGGAGAACACGCATGAAGCTTCTGGAAAAACAGCTGTAGTATTAACTACTCTACTGAAGAATGGCGCTACTTGTGTCGGCAAAACTGTTATGGATGAATTGGCATTTGGGTAAGCCGTCGTGTACAAAAGATAAATGTATAAAAAGGTTCACCTTACCATTGATTTTATTGTTTTGGTTGATATATTAGGATTACTGGAGAGAATATGCATTATGGAACACCTACCAATCCAGAGATGCCATATTGTGTTCCTGGAGGTTCTTCTAGTGGTTCAGCTGTGGCTGTTGCAGCTGAGCTTGTTGATTTTGCTCTTGGTAAGTTGAGTTGTATGTACATATTTGTAAATGGTTACTCCTTTTCTCTTTTTTGTTTTAGAGGTCAGCCGTATCTGATCGTGATTCTGTTTTTGGTAGTATATTAATGTAGATGCGTACATATTTAGGTGATTTTTCTTGTCTTGGGATTTTGTTAAAGTCACTATAATTTTGTAGGTACTGATACTTGTGGATGTGTGAGAACTCCTGCGGCATTTTGTGGTATCCTTGGATTCCGGGCATCTCATGGAGTTGCATCTACAATCGGAGTTCTGCCAAATTCACAAAGTTTAGACACTGTTGGTATGCTAAGTAGTTACATAGTGCTATTAAGTTCTATAAATTTCCCTGATATCTAGATTATTAAAATATCTTATGGTAATAAAAGGCAAGTACCATTTTTTTTCTGTGTCTGAATTTATGGTACTCTGCATCTACTTCTGTTGGCTAGCATAATATAAAATGCCAGAAATATGTCTTGGATTATGCTTACAAGATACAGACTTGTGTCTGTGTCTAATGGGTACTTAATGTGGTAATGATTTTCTATCTTACTAGTTGTTTTGGAAGATCTTGAAAACTTTAACTTTGCTTCTTCAGAATTTCTGTTTGCTTTTATTTTATTCATTTTATTTCATGGAAATCTTCTCAGGATGGTTTGCCCGTGATCCATCTATTCTGCATCGTGTTGGACATGTGCTACTGCAACTGAATCCAGTGGAACCTAGAAGAAAAAGGCAACTTATTTTTGCTGATGACCTCTTTCAGCTTTCCAAAGTCCCCAAGCAGAAGACTGTGTATGTTGTTAGCAAAGTGGCTGAAAAACTATCTGGCTGTAAGTTAGAAAGTTTTTTGGTATTTTTGTAATGTTTCTACTTTCAGTTGCATTTAGATTTGGTTATCAGGACCATAGCATGATATCATTTCTGTTCTATTGGTGATAATATTTTGACAAAGTAATCTGATAATAATGCTCTACTTTGTTACTTTATTCGAATTTATGCAGATCAGCCCCCAAAGCATATGAATTGTAGTGAGTATATTGCTTCAAAAGTACCCAGCCTAAAAGAATTTTGTGAACAATCGACAACCGTACAAAAAGGAACATCTACTTTGAGAGCCCTCTCTTCTGTGATGGCTTCTTTGCAAGGGTTTGTTTTATTATTTCCTGTGATATGAAATCTTATTCCTATACATTTCAATTTTTTGCTCTTGTTGAAGATGTTTTTTCCCCATCCATATTTCAAAAGTTGCATTGGGTCTAATAATGTGTGTGAACCTAGACATTGTTATCATTATTGTAAATTAGTTGAAGCAACATAACAAGGATATTGGTACCAATTCCCGAGACCTGTATGAGGAAGCTGATATGGAATTTCAAACCAACACTATCACATATTCTCCGAAACAAAGCCTTATACTTGTCCATATGATATGAAAAAGCAGTCTTGTTACATTCATCTAGTCTGATGTTACTTAGTTCAAGCAAAATCCCTTAAATGACTTCACAATTTTATTAAAAATGTATTGATGGTTCTTAACTCATAATACTTGATCAATGGAAAATTGTTGCAAACCAGGAATTTGTCAGTGCAAAATATATTTATTAATAAATTTGTCAGGATTTAACCCGACTTCTCATATCGATAGCATTAGCATGCATACCTATAACCTTGTCAGGATTTAACCAACTATAGTTATTAGTGTTGTGAATGTACTAATCTATTTATTTTGCATTAATATTCCATGAGTTCTTTAACTGTAACAGCTATAATTTCCAAATTGCCGTGCAGATATGAATTCAAAACAAATCATGAAGAGTGGGTTAAGTCAGTCAAACCCAAGTTAGGACCTGATGTTTCTGGTCGTGTTAATGCAGCAATCAGTAGTTCATATGAGAACATCAAAAGTTTCTATAAAGTCAAGACCGAAATGCGGGCTGCTCTTCAGAGTCTCTTGAAGGTATCCCGAACTTCTCACTAGCATTTTCTCATAGATATTTTAGTTCTGGTGATTTAATTGTCTAATTATAAACTGAAACTCTTGGTAGCATAATTTATATGTTCTTATGGTGATAGTCTATGCTTATTATAGTCTATGTGTTTTGAGTTCATACAATATCATCATGCCTTTTCTATTATTCTTAAAATTACTAGTATGTTAGTAATATTTATTTCCTTCTTGTAGTCGTTAAAATGATTGACTTCAAGTTGGAGATCTGAACCAATATTGAATTACCATCTGCTCATCCATACTTCTCTCCGGTGTTATATTTGGGGTGTTAAATATGCAATGTGGGACAGAGAGTATAAACTCATTTTGAGTTAATTAGATTCAGCCTGAATCTGATTTTGACACATTCTCTCTCAATTTTGATGATGTCGGAGCCTTAGAAAAAAATTATAATATAACAATTCAGGTATGGTTGGGCAGTATGGTGTTATTGTGGCTGAAGAGATGTAAAACTTGGTCTAACCCATTTTTTGAGAGAAACCTTCTCTTGAAACATTGTTATCACCCATTTTTTCGTAGGTATATTTCTCTTGAACTAGATTCTTCCCAGAACTGGAGTTTGAGTTGGTTAGACTTCCCTTGAGGAAATTTTGTCTCGCCCTATCATTGTTATGGTTGTGATCCTGCTGTCTGTCAGCCAAGAAAATGATGTTTGACTATTTGACTAACAGATTAAAGAATGAGAAGGCTGAGAGCATAGAAATTGAAAGAGTACACTCTTCACGGACTCATTATGGTGTTCTTACTCAACCTCTAGTTGATACCAGCCATACTTTCTTTCTGAAGGGTATTGGTGCATAGATTAGGATTTCCCAGGTGCTTGGATCATGCAATCAGTTCATTCTTTGGAGGGTGGGTCCCAAATTCTGATTAATTCTGTTTTCAAATTCAAAGAGAACTTTTGTTAAATTGACTCTTATACAAAACAGTTGCAACCTTTTCCCGAAGTATGTGTTACTATAAGTTTGTTTAATTTTCCTTGGCCAACCGACTTTCCTGTAAACGAAATGACAGCTTCGGTCCATATTGTTCCTATGGAGGTAGTTTGAACATTGCAAGTTGTTTCTCTTATCAAATTTCTAATAACTAGGCTAGGAAGTTAATGGTGTTTATTTTTCCTTCTGTCTTCATTTATTTCTTGTTTGTTTCTGTTTCCCTTGTGCTTATGACGAGATTGGAGAATAAAAGGAAAAGAGGAACCGACCTTTATCTCTTTCACTTGAATTGACCGTGGATAAATGGAATTCATGGTTTTTAGAAATATCTTTAGCATGATGTGTTTGCTCTGTCCGGATTATAATCATATGACTCCTGGGAACACAGAACATTGCACTAATAAGAGCTTGAGCCTCTTAAGGTCCATTTTTTTTTCTTTTTGAACATTTGCTAATATATCTTCGTTTTCACTACCTCTTATTACAACTTTTTACTTTTACATTTTCGTTCCAGGATGATGGTATACTAGTTATGCCCACCATTTCAGATCCACCACTAAAGCTTAATGCAAAGAAAGGCACCCGTTCTGAGTTCCATGATAGAGCATTTGCACTGTTGAGCATCTCAAGCATGTCTGGGTGCTGTCAGGTAATTTACTATCATAAGCCTTAGGCTTTACTGTTTGTTTTCTTGTTTCTTTATTTTATCTACTTACTTTTTTTTTATTATTATGTTTGACCAGGTTAACATTCCATTAGGAGAGCATGATGGATGTCCCGTCTCTGTTTCTTTTCTCTCATTCCATGGAGCAGATAAATTTCTTCTAGATACAGTTTTGGATATGTACTCATCTCTTCAAGAGCAAGTAAGCCTTGCATCCAATGCTTTGCCATCACCAGATATCAATGGTGACATGGATACTTCAGAACTCTTGAAAGAAAAGGTTTGTCTGCATAGCCTTTAGTTATTTGAGGAGTTCCTTTTGTCAATACCTACATAATCTTGTTATTCTTCATCACTGAATGTATAAAGATCTGAAGTAATATGCTAGTTTATCTTGGAAGTGATTTATTTATGAAAACTCATCATTGGTTGCACTTAATCATCCATATAATTATTATATGTGCTGCACGTATTTTCTATTAATTGCATTTTGTTAATGTTTTTATTAATCATCAAAACCTATTTTGTTTGAAACTGTTCTAGTATGTAGTAAAAAGACTAATTTTTGTAGGACTAGAAGCGCCTTGTATAGATTATTAGGATCTGGTGTGATATCCTTATGAGTATTACCAACTTATTGACAATCTATTTGCAGGGAAATGCTGCATATAAGAGCAAGCAATGGAACAAAGCTATGAATTTCTACAGTGAAGCTATCAAATTGCATGGAACAAATGCAACTTATTATTCCAATCGGGCAGCTGCTTACTTAGAATTAGGATGGTATGCTAATTGTATCAGTTTTCTCAAGAGATATTTATATGCGGTTTTTTTGTGTTTAATTCTAGCAATTCTTTTGGATTATGCAGTTTTCAACAAGCGGAAGAGGATTGCACTAAGGCAATATCAATTGATAAGAAGGTGAGGGCACAGCGATAGTGATTGCATTTAGAAAAAGCATTATTATGTTAATTGGCAATCAGCATTTTTTTTAATTCTTCACTTTTGCTGCCATTGGTCATAGTTTCTCAAACTGGGTCCAAGGAGAGTGAACACATATTTTTCTTTTCTCAAATAAAACTTATTGAAAGCACAAAGGAGCTGTAACCAGTATCGGAGGTAAACACGAGCAGTGACCTTAGGCAAAATTAATGAAATGAACTACTGTTAGAGTCTATAATAAAAGAGAAGGAATCAGCTGTCTAAATGTGCAAAGTGCACTCTAATATGCTAGACAGCATATCTAAATAAATCCCATCAATGCTTGAAATGGATGATTTAGAAGTTGCCAATCACAGCCTGCTCTAAGAAATGGTGGACAAGAGTATTCATTTTGCTAATGCTATCCTACATCAGAATAGATGGGCTACAACGCTTAATGAGTTGAGTATATTCTGAAGTTAATAACAATATCACACTATGTTACGTTTGCTGATGTGTAACTTGTAATGGAACACAAGGACCAATAATTTAAATTCTCCCAGTGTTTTAGATTCTCTCTGTATGTAAGCATCTTGAAACAATTTCTCAATGAAGCCTTGTAGTCATATTGCTTTAAAGGGCTGTATGGATATATATATTTACTTATATTTGTATGTATGATGACATTGGTTTTGACTTGTGACGGTTGGATAATATTAGATACAAATTTGAATTTCCTGCCCTGGATAATTGGAAGAAGAAATGTGGAATATATATGGGGAGCATATGAATACATGTCTAACTCTATTTTACTGACTTTGTCAATAATGTTCTATTTTCTTTATGCAGAATGTGAAGGCATATCTGAGGCGAGGAACAGCTAGAGAATCACTTCTTCGGTACAAGGAGGCTTCTCAAGGTAAAAATCTTAAAGCTTATACGAATGTATTATAAGTACTGTGATGTGCATTGTGCATTTTCAGGAATAGTTTTTGTTAATTGGACAGAAATACTATAATATGTAGTTCCTAAGAGTTCAATCATTAACAATGAACATGAACTACTTTCTGTACGCTATCTTTCCATTTTCCTTGGTCATGGACAACTTGTGTCCATAGGGTCCCTTCCAAGAGTCCCCTTTTGTCCTATAACTTTTGAGTGGCTGTTTTAAGTAGAAGTAACTGTCAAAAGATCCTTAAATATTGGAGATTGTATAAAGACTCGTCAACTGCAAAAGCTTGTTTCTTCATATGCTTTTACCCCCTTCTAAACCCTGGACTTGGTTCTTAAAAGCATACGGGGGACCCACTTGGGCAAGGCCAGTGATCATTAGTTGATCCATGTGCGTGTACATACATATAAAATTTGATTCCTCGCCCGCCTTTTCTTATGGTATCTTCTCCTGTTACTTGCAGATTTCAAGCATGCTCTTGTTCTTGAACCACAGAATAAGGTCGCTAGTCTTGCCGAGAAAAGACTAAGAAAGCTAATGAGTTGATGCTCTTCCCATGTGTTAAAGGCTTGTTGAAAGTTTAGCTAGTGATGTTATACTGTTATACTTTGGGCTTTTGCAAAGGAAAGAAGGAAAGAAAGAGAACTATGAGGTTGGTTAGTTTTGTTCAAGGTTTTCTTCTCCTCCTCCCCGGAGAAGAAAAGGTCTCCATAACCCATTTTTTGCATATATCTTCTCCCATGTAATTAATTTATGCATCATTGTTAACCGAGAAACTCTAATTATGGATGCTTACGGGAAATAGTTGCTTATATGCAAACATTACGGTGCATTTCTTGTTTTTTTTTTTGTTCAATACATTATGGATGTAAGTAGCAGAGCCCTTTTTGTTTATTGCATTGTATCAAATGTTAGGATACTTAACCTGGAATACACATGTTGATTGTACTTACGGACACAATACAGCATATCTGGTGGGGAGATTTAAACTTTTAACAGTCTTAACGATATTTTCTATTGTGAAACGGTTCGAGAGGGTGACTAGTGTATGCTACGCCCTAAGAAGGCATTACCCTAATGTTCAAGTTGCTATATATAGGGTTGTTTTAGGAGGGCTCTAGGAAGACGACATAGGTGCTCCTTCAACTGCAACTTTGTGTTATAGCTTCACTCTAGCTCCTACTGAAGACTGGTAATTAGCCAGTTTTCTCTCATCTGCTCAACCATACCCATAACTTTAGGTCTTTGATTCGATCGAAACTGAATTCTACGCCTAGGAAAAAAGAAAATGGAATCATATATCTCCAACCTGAAGATGAAATGAAAATGAAATCTGATGTACACAACCAATTAACAAAAATAGTACCATCTCTCCAATTCATTCTACAACTACAATGCTAAGAACTTCAAAAACTCAGTACAATCTGCGCCGTCCTCTGCGCCGATGTTTCCTGTAAGATGGGTTCTTTTTAAATGGTTCAACCCATAGTTTGTCTTCCTCCACAGCGCGCTTCCAGCGTTCCTTAAACCTAGCAAGCTCCCATGTCGATTGCCTCCTAATCTCAATTCGAACGTCAACTTCTGTAGAACCACTTCTCTTGTAAGTAGAGTACTCATCAGCCTTCTTAGCAGTCCCCAAAGTTGGTATTCCCTGGTGAACAACATACTCACTGTCGACGACTCCCACCTTCGTTGATCGGTCACCTTGCGCGCAATATCCGAGCTTCATATCCACTCCCCATCCGTGAACAAGATCGTTCTGTATAAGATGCCAGGCACAGTACCAGGCAGACCTGGAAAACACCGGCGCCATACCTTCCACGAATCCCGTGCAGGGCGGCCCTTCGCTGTCTTCATCACACTTGGTACTGCCTCTTCCTTCATATACTCTTGTGTGAAACACTTTTGTTCTTGCACGAACGGTGATTCTGTGATGTATGAAGGTCGAGTTCGGGTCCAGAGCCGGCTGAGAAATCTCCAGCCCCTCTGATCTAACAATGTCAAGGTACCTTCCCGGGTGAAAATTCTCCACACCCAGATCTTCATCCCAGAGAAATATGTAGTCGTAGATGGACACGACGTCCGGATGCAGAAACCGTTTTGCAAACCACCATTTGGTTTGATTCTTGGCTATGATATGTATGGCAGTGTTGCTCCACTCAAGATCCTCCATCCACCCATCTAAATGCCCGTCGTAATGGAACAAAATGATGGTGAAATTTGCTGCAACAAACTTCTGCACAATGGCGTCGACATTGTGTTTCTGCTTGATGCCTGCAGGAATGGCGAGCAAGTTGCGACTCGGGCCGGATTCATCAGCCTTAGAGGACCTCAGACCATGAGACCACAGAGGCTTCATTTCCAGGTTGGAGTTGCGTACTATGATGCCACGAGGCAGATAACGCAGCATACCAGAAACTATATGTGATCGTGTGTCGAAGGGATCTAATTTGTTCTCCATTTCGGTCTGATGATACTGATAATTCGTCGTTCTATATACGATGTACAACATCACTGCAAAAACGATTCCCATAAATGGCAGCTGCTTCTTCATCCTTGATCCGCATCTTCCCACGTCAAAAACCGGATGGCCTTTCCATTTCCATTTCCATGATTTGAACCTCATAGAACACTCAGAAGACTCTCTCAATCTCCCCTCGAAACGAGCTGCAGAAGCAAGCAGAGATTTGTATCAGAAGTAGAAAACAAAAACGAGAAACTGATATGAAATCTGCAAGAAATAAGAAAAAGTCCTGAATTTATTCTGTTGCTTGCAATAGAAGCAACATTTTTCATATGTTAGATGAGTCTCTTTCCATCAATTTTCCTCAGTTATAAAACAACTTTTTAGTATTAACAAGAAACATCAGAATCAGAACAGCTAAACAGAATCTAATCATATGAATATAACAACACGAAATCTAAACCGAAAAGGCGCTAGAAATGAAGAGTTTCAATTTCAAACACATCAGACCTTCTATGAAATTAGGAACCATTCTTGTAAACATACCCGAAAACTCATCGTATGATTACGGAGGAAGCTGAAAAAGAACCTTCACTTGAATATTTCCAAGAAACAATTTAGAATCTGAGCTGAAAGATTGGCTCTAAATCAATGTTTGGAGACACTTTTGTGGGAGTTTTGAACAAATTAACAGATTTTTCAGGGGAAGGAAAAATATAGTGTAAAAAAAAAAAAAAAAGCCAGTAATTATCCTCCAATGTTACCTCAAAAAAAAAAATGCAAAATTAATTGTTTGAGAACAAATAGGGTCTTTGGTTTAACAGAAATGAGAAAATGTGTGCGCAAAAACAGAAAATTAAACTCTTGACTGTTTCATAAGAGCTTACAACTAATACAACATTGTTACTATGGATTTAGATAATACCGCGCAATAATAGCATTGTTAATGCAAATAAACTAACAGCGAGTTATATGTGTTAATTTAACAAATAAATACAAAGATACTTAAAAAAAATAAATAAAGAACATGTAACATCTCTGCATTTAAGAATTAATGGCTATACATTATGAAGTTGACAAAGGGAGACATTTACTGTAGAATTACTCATTCCTTTTATTCATTTTTCTGTCAAAGATGAACATCCGGGTACACGTGATTCCTCCTCTAAATAATTATCTTGTACCAACTAAATCATTTTACGAATGAAATAGTATTGACATCTTAAATAGACTAATCGCCTACCTAATTTGCTCCAGGTTTACTTCTCTGGATGTACATGTATGTGACAAATAATTAGTTATCTAATTAGTGTATTTCTTCACATTTTCTTTTAGGTCATGGTTGAAGCAAACTGGTGTAAATAAATAATTATAGTTTACTCTAATATCTCGGGGTTTAAATTTTAGCCAGGCCACTGGGATTGATTTCATTAGCTAGTTTAGCAGCAACTATATTAATGCACTAACCAGATGAAATGGTGCATTAAGCATTCTAATTTCTAATGCTCTCACACACATATATATTTATATAATATCAAAATAAAATATCTATGATTTAACACAGTACATTAACCTCCAAACCCCTCACAATTTTGATGGAGATCACTAAAATTTCATTCTTATGATTCAAGATATCTTCAAGAACACCATATTGCATGACCAAATAATGTGGCTTAATTAGCATGATTCTAGTATATATCCAAATTGAGCTAGTAGACCAATATTGTAATTTAGTTCTTCATGGATTTGTCACCCAGACCTCACCTTAATTATTTTGGCCTGAATTTATTTTAATATTTAAAACATTTCTGTCTCTTTCTCCTAATACTCTTATCTTTACAATATGACCCAAATAGGAGAAGGAGACATAAATGTTTACAGACTGGGTCATATTTTTCTCATTGATTTAGACCCAATCTAGAAACAATACAGAATCCAGCTGAAAGATTGGGTCTAAATCAATTTTTGCAATACTTTTGTGGGAGTTTTGAACAAATTAACAGATTTTTCATGGTAAGGAAAATAAAAAGTAAATAACATGCCAATAATTATCTATGCAACCCAAAAAAATGAAAATTAATTGTTTGAGTACAAATAGTGTCTTTTATTTAACAGAAATGAGAAAATGTGTGTGCAAAAACAGAAAATTAAACTTTTGACTGTTCCATAAAGAACTTACAATTGATACAATATTGTTACTGTTGATTTAGATACAAAATAGAAGTACTGCACAATAATAGCACAACTAATGTAATAAACTAACGGAGAGTAACATGTGTTAGTTTAACAAATAAATACGAAAGCACTTAAAATTAATAATAAATAAGACGTAACATCTTCACATTTATACAACAAATTGGATTAAAAAGTTTACGTGAAATATTTGCAATTCAATTACTCATTTGTTTTATTTGTATTTCTCTTTTATTTTTCGATACGCTAAGGAAATTTTTGTAAAGTCAGTTTTCATCCTATATGGAATAAGAGAGACATTTCCCTATCAAAAAGTTGAGAAATCGAAAATATGAATACACTTCCATCTCAGAGTGAGCATTATTTGCCAACTAAATCATCTTACAAACAGAAAACAATAACATCATGCTAGTCACCTATCTAATTTGTATCTGTATATTCGTCCGTATTCTGGATTTGCTTCTCCATATGTATATTCATCTGAGAAATAATTAGCTATCTAATTTATATATTCTTCCACATTTTTCTTTCTTATAGGCCACGGTTCAAAGAACCTGGTTTTAATAAATAATAATAGTTCACTCTGATATCTCGGAGTTAAAATTTTAGCCATGCCACCAGTAATTTCATTCATTTTTAGCAGCAATTATATTAATACACTAACCACAAGAAATTGTGCATTTAGCATTGTAATGCTCATATATATATATATATATATATATATCATTAATAAAAATGTAACATGAAAATCCTAAATAGAACACAGTTTGGTGCAGCAAAAGGAAAATGATTAATTAGACAGGGCAAAAGCAAGACAAATGCATAGACTATACTACAGTTTACGAACATACAGTTTGTGAACGTTAAATCTAAAATGAT
>JAYMTT010000677.1:0-11892 GCA_036898025.1 Hypseocharis bilobata
GCAATCTAGTTGTTTTTTGACCCGAAAACCCAACAAAAATGTGTTGGTCAGAGAAAAATTGGTGCTGCATTTAGAATTACCCTTTATGTAAAAGTGGATGTATAAAGAAAAATGAGTTGTGTATTTAGAATTTTCCTTTGGAAAAACTTCTATGGAAAAGAAATTGTACTAGTAGATCTAAGTGTGACAAGTCTACAGGTGCTTTGGATTTTTTATTTAGTATTACAAGTGTGCATGGAAGGTTGGGTATTGCCTGGTGCAATTGATAGGAGAGAGACAACATTTCTTGTTAGGAATTGATATTTTTTGTTTTTCTTTCTTTCTTTATAAAGAAAAAAAGAGTGAAAATACGTTGAAATTTGTTTTAATGAAAATACTACCAAGATTATCTAAAGGTTTTTTAGGTGAAAGGGTGATGTATAATGATTATTGGAAGATTGGATCGAGTGTTAGAATTCAAAAACTTTCAAGGAGTGTTTTAAGGCCTACGCACACACCCTTCGAAGTCCAAATTATGTTTCAAACATGCTTTTGGAAATAGATTTGTAAATGTTTAGTTGATATCTATGTTATTTATGTTTTTTTTAATTATTCATATTTAGTAATAGGGTTCGGTAAAAAAGGGTAAATTGTGCGGACACCTCCTGCACTTTAATGATGTTTTAACTTGGCCCTTACACTTTTAAACTTATTGTTTTACCCCCTACACTAGCAGTGACCTTTGAAAATAGTCCTATCACCTACTACTACCGGTTGGGATCTGCCATCTCACCTACCTTATTCTTTTTAATTCCACTTTTGACCTTCTAACTTTATTTTTTTTCTTTTTCCTTGTCTTCTTCGTTCCTCCATTCTCTTGTCTGGCAGAGTTCCTCTTTTGCAGAATGAGACCGATGGTGGTGCTCGGAGAGGAGCAACGACATAACGACAGAGTCTCGACCAAGATTGGGCACACGAGCTCGTAATCCTTAAGCATAGATACGGCACCAGTTGACAGACCATCACAGTCAACAAATAAGACTGGCAAGAACACATGAAGAACAATCAGGTGGAGTCTGGCCACGGGGATGGCATGGTTGGCTTCTTCTGACCGTCACGACCATATGGCCTTCGAAAAGATAGATGAAAAGGAGCACATGAAGAACAGGACCATTGATTTGGTCTTTTCGCCGATGAAGCCTTCGAGGAGATGAAGAACGATTGAAGTTTTGAATTGGTTGAATTTATGGGTTATGGGTTAAACAGGAAGTGTAGGATTTTCATTTGAATTTATGGGTTGTGGTTTTCTAGTTATAGATTGAATTTTTAATGTTTTAATTTCTCTGTAATTTTGGTTTATGTCTTGGTTTGGCCATCAATTGACAAAAACCGTAAGCTCCATGAAGGAAGTTGCTATTATCCAATAATAGTTATTTATTTTCATGTCTAGATCAAGACAATTTATTTATTTATATACTACTGATCGGTTCAACTGCTACTATCATACTACCGGAACCAACCCACCTCGACCAACCTCCATTAATGAAAAATTACAACAATTTTTTATTTATAAATATAGTAACTAATTAATCTAAGATTTGAGGATGAGATTGCTAGCTTCCGCGACGAAGATGGAGTGGTTGTTGGTTTGTTGTGTGTTTGCAAATTTTTAGGGGCTTGAGAGTGAAGATTGAAGAGTGGAGGAAGAAGGTAGGTGAGGTGGCAGACCCTAACCGGTTGTAGTAGGTGATAGGGACCATTTTCAAAGGTCATTGTCAGTGTAAGGGGTAAAACAACAAGTTTTAAAGTGTAAGGGTCAAGTTAAAACTATATTAAAGTGCAAGGGGTATTCACACAATTTATCCGGTAAAAAATAACACTTTAAACACTTCCATTACATAGTCAGAAAGTATTTAACAAATAACCTCTTAGAAATCGTGTTCATCACGCAATAATTTTTGTTGATAGTCATTTTCGTAAAGGGCTTTATGAGCGTCAAAAAATGTTATTTGCCGAACATCAAATTGTTTCTTAAAATAAAAAAAATCTGAAAATTTTATAAGGAAAGAAAACACTTCTAAATTACGTATTTTATTTTTACGAAAGTGTTAACAAATAACCACTTCGAGTTAATTCCTTCTCGTGCAAAAGGTTAGTAAATGTGAGTTTAAACGGTGTGAGATCCCGGACATGTCACTGACTTTCTGACCGATAATGTTTGAAGTAGCCTATTCTCAGTTCCATTTTTTTCACCTTAAAAAAATTAACAACAAAAATTGAAAATCAAGAATCTCTTGTAGACTTTTTTTTTTGACTGAAAATACAGTAAGAGGCATTAGTTGTTCTGTTTTACTTGGACTCACAATAACAAAGACGGGTTCGGTCGGACGGCAGGACTCTGGATTACCTTTAAAGGGGCAATTTCGTAAATAAGGTAGAATAGAATGTCAGCCAGGGATGGCTAAGCGGTGCAATGCAAGCTGATGGCATGACATCACGTGTATGATGATGATGATGATGATGATGGTAAAGCATGTATGGTCATGGACATGCCTGATGCATGTCTACCATAACAGATACTAACGCCAGTGAAAAGAAGAGAATAGCATTTGACTTGATATCACCAGAGAGAGAGGGGATAGAGAGAATGAAGAAAATTCAATCCGATTGAATACAATTTGACGTCCGCAAGGACACAAAAAAACACTCTCTTCACCACTTTCTCTCTCTAGAATACAGCGAAGAACAGGGTATACACTGAGAGACCAGACCAGACCAAACCAAGCAGCAGCTCATGAGATTGGTTAAAGCACAGCGGACCGGGAGCCTCACAAGTCCCAGAGAAAAGCCCTAGACGCTTTCCACTCCTATTCAATACAACAATCCGAGCCAAACGGTTTGAAGACAAAGACTTGGATTTTGAGAAATTTCGATTCATTTCTATCTGTTGAATTTCAACTCTGGTAAGTTCTCACCAGTGTGATTTTTCGGTGTCCATATATATGTATGTATTTTAGTTTCTGTTACTTGGATACATTCTTCTTCTTTTTTTTTCTTTCCTTTTCTTATCGGCTAAATCTTTGATCCCTGATTTAGTGAGTTTATGGGCTGATGGAGTCGTTTAAGTTATTTATTTTGTTGGATGTTTTGATTTCTATGATTTTGTGGGTATTGTAATGGTTGTTTTGGGTTTAATAGTTTAAACTTGAGCTTTAGCTAAGGATTGTGAGGAAAAAAAGTTGAATTTTTATTTCATTTTTCAACTTTTTTTATGATGTTCTTTGGTTGGGTTGAGTTGAGTTAATTTGTTTTTCAGATTTGGGCTTGTTTTGGGTTTTGACTGAAATGGATTATTGAGTTAATGGTGAGGAGTTTTGGGTGGGGATATTGAGATTTACCAGCTGGATTTCTTTTTGCAGTGTTTGTTGATTTGTTAATTTGTTAGGTTTTTGTAGAATGTTTGAAGCGACAGTGGATCTAAAGACCCATAAATTGTACAGAGATTCATGCGGGAGTCATTGGTGGATTTCTCGTCTTGCCCAGATAGTGGAATTCTAGAATGTTCAGAAGCAAAGCATGTTCCTTGGTCTCTGTTTTCTCTGGTCTTTGCCTTGTGTTTGGTAAAACTCAACGCCATATGCTCAGGCATAAAGCTTACCAATTTCTCTTGGTGCACAATAAGGACTCTGAACCCTGCAGTTTTGGATGTTGGAGTGAAATGTCATTTGGACTGAGCTCCACATCTAGTTTTGTAGGCCTTGTTGTGTAGTTGTGTTTACCTTAAATTAATGTTGTTCTAGATAACCTTTGATCTTCAAAGAGTTCTTGTTGATTCCGATATTGGGAGGATGGTGCCATCAGGGCCGCCCACTCCAATTGGTGGTTCTCAGTCTGTTTCACCTTCACTCTTGCGATCAAATTCTGGAATGTTGGGAGCACCTGGTGGTCCAGTGCCATCCCAAACAGCTTTTTCTTCACTTGTGTCCCCACGAAATCAGTTTAATAACATGAATGTGCTTGGAAATGTACCCAATGTTTCATCCCTTCTAAACCAGTCTTTTGGAAATGGGGCTCCAACTTCTGGGCTTTCAGGTCCGGGGAGTAGCCAGCGTGGAGGTATTGACACTGGAGCTGAGTCTGATCCACTTTCTGGTGTTGGCAATGGGATGGGTTTTAATGCTCCTTCGTCGTACGTGCAGTCAAACATAGCCAATCCTGCTTCTTCTGGTCAAGTTCAGGGTCAACAATTTTCGAACCCTTCTGGTAACCCGTTAATGCCAGATCAACAGCAGTCCCAACAGCTTGAACCTCAGAATTTCCAGCATAGTCAGCAACCAATGCAACAGTTCTCTGCTCCTCATCACACCCAGCAGCAGCAGCAACCGCTGCAACAACAGCAATTTCAATCAATTCGAGGAGGGTTAGGTGGCGTTGGGCCTGTAAAGTTGGAGCCACAGGTAACTAATGATCAGCAGCAGCAGCAGCAGCAGCAGTTGCAATCATTGAGAAATCTTGGTCCCGTGAAATAAGAACCGCAACAAATGCAAACTATTAGAAACTTGGCACCTATTAAAATGGAACCCCAACATTCAGACCAGTCATTGTTTCTCCATCAACAGCAGCAGCAACAGCAACAACAGCAGCAATACCTCCAGATGTCAAGGCAGTCTTCTCAGGCTGCAGCTGCCCAGATTAACCTTTTGCATCAACAACGACTGCTTCAACTGCAACAACAACACCAGCAACAACTCTTGAAGGCTATGCCTCAGCAACGGTCCCAATTACAGCAGCAGTTTCAACAGCAGAATTTACCTTTGAGATCTCCTGTAAAACCAGTGTATGAACCAGGGATGTGTGCTAGGCGTTTGACTCTTTACATGTATCAGCAACAACATAGACCTGATGTAAGATACTAAGAGTACCTTATAGTGAATAGTTGTTTTATGTTTTTTATGTCCAGTGCTAAATTTGTAATCATGTCTAACTGCTGTGTAGGATAATAGTATTGAATTCTGGAGGAAATTTGTAGCAGAGTACTACGCCCCTCATGCCAAGAAGAAGTGGTGTGTTTCTATGTATGGAAGTGGACGGCAAACGACTGGTGTTTTTCCTCAGGTCTGGTTCTAAGAAATACACTGAGAAATTACAATATTGCATGGATGTTTGACCTCATGCTAGTTTCCTTAAATAAAGAGTTTGAGGTCTATTTTTTTAAAGACTTTTATGAAAATATTCAATTTATTTTTTTTGCTGTTATAAATTTGAAATCTTTCATTTCAGAGTAGGAAAGATGGGGTTTGAGTAATTTTTTAGTTGCTTTTCAATGCGACACATTGTTGTAAACCATAACGGGAATCTTGCTTGCAAATTTGCAGGATGTATGGCACTGTGAGATATGTAATCGCAAGCCAGGCCGTGGTTTTGGTATGCATTGGTTGCTTAGTTGTTATTTTTATGCTGTAATGCTATACGTATACATGTTAAATCAATGTAATTTTCTTTTACCATACTTACATATGATTTCTGCACACTACACCTTTTCAGAAGCAACTGTTGAGGTTCTCCCCAGGCTCTTCAAAATCAAGTATGAAAGTGGTACCCTGGAAGAACTTCTTTATGTTGATATGCCTCGTGAATATCAAAATTCTTCTGGGCAAATCGTCCTGGATTATGCCAAAGCAATACAGGAAAGTGTTTTTGAGCAACTTCGGGTTGTTCGTGATGGTCAATTGCGTATTGTTTTCTCTCCAGACCTGAAGGTTACACTGCTAAAAGATGCTCTGTTTTTTCAGTAGCTCTTTAACTTTGGGTTTATTTACATTGTCCTGTCTCTTCCTATTTCATTCTCTGCCAGATATGCTCTTGGGAATTTTGTGCTCGGCGTCATGAGGAACTTATACCTCGAAGATTGTTGATACCTCAGGTTAATGATTATAAATTTCAGTTTATGTTATAAGAGGCTTTTTTGTATTACTGTTGATCCCTGAGCTAAATATGTCTTGAATGGAACCTCTAGTAAATCGACTTGATTAGGTATATTAACGCTTCTGTTCCTTGTATTTTATCAACTAGACACCTTGTTGATCCAATTTGAAGAGAATCAAGTGACGATTGCTTTTCCCAAACATAGATATTCATTTGTGAGGATCTTGAACAATCTTCTTCTTATCACATTGAGAGGAAGTAATCTTTCTGCTAATATTTTCTGGTCCAGACTTGTTCTAGGACGTTAAAAGCCTGCTTGGTTTGGACAATTTTTCATGTTTCCTGTTTTCATTTTTTCGTCAAAACAGAGAAGTAAAAAACATGTGTGGTTTGAAAATGTGAAAATGATTTTCTTCAAACCAGGGGGGGAGGGGGATGTTCAATAATTTACAAGGAGATGATGGTGAGGAATATTACATAACCTGTTCCAGTTTCTTAATACCCATTATGATTGTATGCAAATCATGGAAAGTTGTAACATGAAGCGGGTCTGCACATTATGCATTAAAGGTCAATTTGGGTTTGATGTTGGACTTCTTGTTGTGCATGTTGTTCACTGATTGAGAAGGTTAAAGCTTCTGTTAGATATTCTATTTCTTAGGGTTTAGTATAGTTGAAAATTTACTGGCTTTATTTTTATTCGACCATTGTTATCTTTTACTTTGTAGGTTAGTCAGCTTGGGGCTGCCGCTCAAAAATACCAGGCTTCTACTCAAAATGCATCTACAAGTTTATCAGTTCCAGAGCTACAAAATAATTGTAATATGTAAGTGCTGTTGTTTGTGTTTGTGCTTTTGTGAAGTATATGAAACGTTAGCTGCTTTATATTTCTGTTATTGAAATTAAATTTTGGCAGCTTGTTCTATTCCCCTAACTCGTTTTAAATGTGGATACATTGAACAAGGGGTTATAGCTTAAATCTTATGTGTCTCTCCCTATGCCATGTAAAATATTACCTGTTCTTCACTTAGGTACATGTAGTACTTTGTGATTTCTTGGCCAGTGATGGTTGCTGATATTGATGTTTGTGAAATTTTCATCAATTTTATTCACTAGAGCAATGTTTCTCCTGTGGATGATGTGTCATTCACAGCGCAGTTACTGCAGCATCAATATGTTTTTTTCTTTCTTTCATGAACTTGAGATTATTCAATTCAATTGCATTGTTGTTAATACGTACTTTTAACTTACTGTGTCGCTGTTAGGCTAATTGTAGTGGTATGGAAATACTGTGTTTTATGCATATAGGTTCTATGAAAATGCGGGGTGTTTTCAAATTGGTCTTGGGTATTTTAGATTATACTTCACATGTTATAATGTAATGAGTTGGTTTATTGGAAACTGGCATGCTTATAGATTTTATCTGTAATGTTGAATCTGTAGAGTGCTACCTTGATTCTGAATCCATTCACTCTTTAGGTTTGTTGCATCAGCACGTCAATTGGCAAAAGCTTTGGAAGTGCCATTAGTAAATGATTTAGGATATACAAAGAGATACGTGCGGTGTCTTCAGGTAATTTCTAGTATACCACTCCACATTTGTTACGCACAATCTTCCTGATAGCCTAATATTAACAAAATCCTCCTTTCAATCTCTTATGATTTCAAATCGATATTTTGTTAGTAAAGGTACAATTTTAAGAACTTGATTGTATATTATTTAGAGCAATTGTTACTACAACCCCCTCTACTATCAAAACTGTTACTGCTGATCCTCCTACTTTCTAAAGCTCTTACCAGTGCACAGTCCATTGATTCTTTAACCTATCCGTTTGCCTTTGTTGTTAACCACGTGTTTTTCTAACGGTCGATGCAAATGAAGAGTTAGAAGTTGACGGAAGGTGCACTAGTGAAAGTTTTAGAAAGTAGGGGGATCGGAGACAGTTTTGATAGAGGGACATTTAAAAAAAGCTATAGTAGACGGCGTTGTAATAACAATTACTCTATTATTTATTGTAGATATTTTCTTTGAATTCTACATTGGTTTTCTAGCTAAAATTTTGTTATCAATATTGTTGGTTGTGTTTCCTTCAAATGACGTTATAATTTGCTGGACTACATGATGATTAAGCTCTAGCAATTACTATATCACCTATTGTTCTATTTCAATCCAGCATCCTGGAAATCAGTGTACTAATCAGTCATTTTATACCCTCATTGAAGCTCATGTTGCCTAGAACTTGATCAAGTTGGGTTTTAACTTTTAGAATTTTTACGTTGCTTTTTTTTTTTCGAATTTATTTTTAGATGCTGTGTTTATGTCTTCTCTGATTGAATTGTTTTTCCAGTGGGCTTCTCTGAATGTTTAGAGGAGAAATCTTTGCAGGACTGAACAGTTGATTCATTACAATTTAGTCTTACTGATCTAAAGAAGCCATGAGTTCAATTCAGTTATTGAAGTATATACTAATTTTCTTCATTTTGATGTAAAATACTAGCAGTTCTTGTTACAACCATCATGATGATTTTGTGATTTTGTTATTATGATGAACATGGTCCCTGCAATTTCATTATCAAATGTTAAGACATTATTGATCGTAGAGTTTCCTACTGCTTAATTTCTGGATTATAAGAGTTCGTACTAATTAATGTTTCACTGTCTACTGTTTTCCTTTTCCAATCATCGTGGATGCATTGCTGGATAAATTTTAACTTTTTATTATGTCTACTGGCTTTTCCTAGAGTTTGGATGTTGTAGAACTGTATTGCGGACATACATTTGCAGTTTGATCATTTATTTTCTGTTACTTTCTTGTGTATGTTGCAGATATCAGAAGTAGTTAATAGTATGAAAGATTTGATTGATTACAGCCGAGAAACTGGGACTGGACCTATGGGTAAGCCTTACGTGTCATCATTCCATTCAATTTGTTCTTAATTTATTTTGGTGGTCGTTGTCAAGGCTGCTATATGCAACCAATAGGATAAAGAGTGAAGTTTGAAATACTTCAACAAATTATGCTTTCGACTTTCATTGTTGGGGACTTACTTTTGGGCATCCTAGTACAGTAAGGT
The DNA here is from genome assembly GCA_036898025.1 of Hypseocharis bilobata. NCBI lineage: Eukaryota > Viridiplantae > Streptophyta > Magnoliopsida > Geraniales > Geraniaceae > Hypseocharis > Hypseocharis bilobata. Next base: position 8,980 of record JAYMTT010000677.1, read on the forward strand.
AGACATCTACAAATGGATGGAATATATGAGTTTAACTTGGAGGCTGATAGCAGTTTATGTTTGACATCTTGACATCTCTTCGATTATATTGGAAGTACTAAGACATTTGACGGCTTTCATTTTCTTCAGTTATGTGATTGACTTCTTTTGCTTGAATTACGAGCCTTGTTGAAAGAGAGTGAAGAATAATCAAAATTTTGCTCTTTACCTAGCCCAGTATCTTATTCTGGGAGCTTCACCATTGTCTTGATTTGTAAATCTGCTACCCATCATGATTTTTTGGCTTTAGTTCCATTTCTAGTATGGTTTCTTTCTCTTGGATGGCATTCTTACATGTGCTTGCTGGGGTTTCTCAAGGTAAACCCGAGTGTATTTATTGCTTTAATTGTACATTGAGAACTTGTTATAACAATGTTTTCTAACGACTTTTAGTGTACAAAAGCATCTGCCACGCTAAAAGCCTTACAAATAGTTTTGCTTTTGAGGCAAATTGTTCAAGTACTTCTTACGGCTAGGAGAGGCATACCCAGTCGGTCTGCATATAAATTTGTTCGTACCTGTGCTTCAGGGCTGAAAAAGTTGTTTGGGCTCAACTTTAATTTGGAGAACTGACCTGGAAATTTTGAATATTGGAACCTGAGTTTTATATTATTAGCTTATCCTAGTTAGCATATCCACTAGTGTAGAAAGGCTTCATCCATGTATCTCAATCGTTATACAATTTAGTTTCATCTTGGACTTGAAAGGGGCAATTTGCTGTGGATCAGTTTTATTTATCCAAATAGATAGGGAAGTCACTGGATTAGTTGCTTAATGTCTAGGCAGTTTTTCGTCATTATTTGTAGCTTAATCAGAGTGCATTGGTATTGCTAGCTATTATTCGGCATTTGTTTTGAGGGGTCGCATAGAAGATTTGTATATATAAGAGCATAAGGTCAACCTAGAACATTATTCTGTTGTGTCTGATGTGGTTCATATGGACTTAGAATAGTTGTTAACACTTCTATGGTGTTTAGTCAATGTTGTACAAGATTAAGAATTAAGAATTAAGCCTGAGAATGTTTCCTTGATTTCAGTTCTTGTAGATTGGTTAAAATGTAAATTCGATATCTTCTGTATGGTTCCTGTACACACACATGCGCGCACTTCTACTGGACTGTACTTTACTTTCTCCTAGGACCAGTAGTAGTAGCCCTTCGGATAATACACATAAATATGGATAATGTAAGGATGAGTTGGATTGCTTATGGCATATTTTATTTATTTTCTTGTTTTTGGAAACATGTGCTCATTATTCACTGGCAGAAGTTACTCTAGGTTTTGTAGGGGTTTGTTTGATGAGTATCATCATAGATGGAAGGACCATAAGCGAAGTTTGAGCCCCTTCCAAATATTGGTTAAGTGAACAAACTCCCCTCTTAGATCATTTTTCCATGTTTAGCCTAGTCTAGAGCCATGCATATATTTATCTTATATCCTGGACACAAGCATTTGTTTTTGTACCACATTTGGTCAGCTTTCTTTTTGCCTTTTCTCTTTCATAAGTTGATCTCTACTACGTCTAGTTTCTTGAATTGTAGTTGCTTCTTTGGATGTAAGTTGTGATATTTATATGATGAATAGCGCTTTTAAAAGGTAGAATCAAGTTATAAATGTGGTTTTCGGATAATGTTGTTATCTGTGATACAGATGTGTTGGTTGTTGTAATAGCTTGTTTTCCATTTATACGTGTTGATCTTATACCTTCAAATCAGAATGGTACTTTCTAATTGGTTTGTTTATTTTCTTGATTCAACATTTATTTTTTTTTGTAATGGGAGTTCATCTACTTTGTCCATCATGTATTCAGCCATTAAGGCTATTTTTTTTTACTTCCAGACTACGTACTATTATAGAGGTCCATTTCTTTGCATTTTGTCTTGGTACATACTTTATTTGGCAATTTTCTAGAATTTGCATTAATAGATTGATCTATCGGTCTTATGTTTTTGCCCAGAGATGGGGGGTTCCACTGCTGGGTTGTCTATAAACAGTTGGATGAACTCTACCCTGTTTGTGGCATGTTTTGTCAAACATGCAGAACATGCCAGAGTTCTGGCTTTGCTTTCGTTGGTCTTTTTGGCTAAGCATGTATCCAATGCTCATTATTTATGCCAATGGTAATGTAGTGGAATTCTGGTTTCTGTCTCTCCAAAATGCACCTACTTGTTTCTATTTTTTTTGGTTTCCCGAAAAATAGAAAATAGTATTACTTTCAGATGGTTACAAATGATGATTTACAATTTTAGGATATAGAGTCATTGGTTTGCATGTTGGATACTGTGGTATGTCTGCAGTATCACTGTTTTTGATTATTTAAATCACATGTCACTCATTTCTTCTGTTCATTCTCAGAGAGTTTGGCTAAGTTCCCTCGAAGATCAAGTACTTCATCTGGGTTTCACAGTCAAGCTCAACAGACTGAGGACCAGTTACAGAGGCAGCAGCAACAGCAAACAGTGGCTCAGAACTCTAGCAGTGATCATAGCTCTGTCCAAACCACTGCAATGCAACTTACTGCTAGCGTGGCATCTGCATCCACCTCTGCAAGCACCATTGCCGGGCTTCTACATCAGAATTCTATGAACTCCAGACAGCAAAGTTCTTTGAATAATGCTAGCAGTCCTTATGGAGGAAGTGGTGTTCAGATTCCATCCCCTGGTTCCTCCAGTACCCTTCCACAGACGCAACCCAATCTTTCTCCCTTCCAGTCGCCGACACCTTCGTCATCCAATAATCCCCCACAGACTTGTCACAGTGCCTTGACAGCTGCCAATCACATGAGTTCAAATTCGCCAGCAAATATGCCCTTGCAACAACCAGCTCTTTCTGGTGAGGCTGATCCGAGTGACCAGAGCTCGGTCCAGAAAATTT
>JAYMTT010000678.1:0-11887 GCA_036898025.1 Hypseocharis bilobata
TCAGGTGAACCCATCAACCCCCCCCCCCCTTCTACTCTTCCTTCCCCTTTTTGAGTTTTTTTTTTCTGCTTCTCTCGTTTTTTTTTGCCCCTTTTTCTTTTTCTTCATCTGGGTCTGGTTCTGCTCTCCCATTTTTGTCAAAATCTGTCATCTTTTTAGGGTTTTGATGGAGATGGTTGAGCCTTTGATTGGTTCTGGGATTTGGGCACATGGGTTGTCTTTACCATGAAGTGAAGTGTTCTGGGATCTGCATGTTGAAGCTCAGTGGTTGAAGTTGATTCAAGCTCACAGTAGTGTTTATCTGGGAGCTGATGTTTCTATTTCTGGAGTAGTAGCATTTTCATCTTGGGGGCTCAAAGCTCCACTTTTTGAATTTGATTACTTGGGTTTGAGGTATTGATGCTTTTCCTTTAGTATGTAATGATGGGGGTGTGGCTTTGAGTGAAATTCATGGTTATTTTGAAGAATTTGTTCAACTTGGAGGCAAATTTGCAACTTTCTGGTGTTATTTCTGCAAATGGGGTTGGTGCACTCAAAAAAGTTAGTCCTCTGTTTTTGATGGAGGGTCTCTGATTGCTTGAATTTTGGCACTTACAGTTGGATTTTCCATACAATTGGTGGAATATCTTTGGTGGGTTATGAGGAAATTTGTTGTATTTATAATGCCATAATTGTGAAGATTTGGGACGGCTGGAAGACACTGTAAAATGCAATACGTTTTAATTTGTTTCCTTTATATGCAAGAGATTCCACTATTAGTGGCATTTACTTGCTGATGATGACCAGGCCTGTCCGAGATAGGATCCTCAAAGATGCTAATGGTGATATTAGTGATCATCTCCGCAATCACATCCATTTGACGAATTGTATTCACTTAAAGAACCATATGCATAAACACAGCCCCATATTGGCAGACAGGTCTCTTATGAGGGACCTTATTGTTCTTCAGAGGTCAAGGTCTCTCAGGGACCCTTCTGCCAGTCCTCCCTCATGGCATTCTCCTTCAGTTGTTGATTTGCTTCCCACCAAAGGAGAGACAGATGCCATGGTTCGAGAGGGAAGAAGGTCTGTAGGCATTGAGCGTCGGAGGGAAGGTAGAAGGCTGTCAGTAAGCTCAGCTGGTGTAGCGACATCTAAAGTTGCTCCAAATGAGGGTGGTAGGCATAATGATGGGGCAGCAGCAATGAGTGACCATAGTAGCGGGAGTGGAGTTCGGGATGGTCGAAGAATTAGAAGGGAGGACTCTAGTCGGAGGAGTAACAGGGCTGAATTTTTGAGTGGCGGCAATGAGGAGCCTCCACAAGATCAAGATCATAATAATTTGGTTCATGATGTTGTTTCCCGTGGTTCGGAATCTGTAGATAGAAAGGGTAGACAGAAGGGCAAACATATCCAAGATGTTCAAATGAAGACACTCTCTCAGCAGTTGAAGGACGTGCCTATGGATAGTGATGATCTGGCATCATCAAACATCCATCTTCAAGGGAGGCATTCTCGACAGGAGAAAATTGGTGTGGAACAAGAAGCAAGTGTTCGTGGTTACTGCAGTGGTTTAAATAGGGTGAAAAGGCGCAAGTATCGAGGGGCTAGAAAAACTCGGGCTACATTATCTTCAAGAGACATTGGAGGCCAGAATGAAATGTCTGTGGCTTCTAATTCATATGCTCAAGGTTCAGCACAGACAAAGTATCATATGGAGGTGGGAGAAGAAGACTATGCAGAACAAAATGTCACAAGGGCTCCTAGGAATGGGTGTGGGATTCCGTGGAACTGGTCAAGAATTCATGATAGAGGTAGAACATTTCTTGACATTGCTGGAAGGAGTTTGTCTTGTGGTTTATCAGACTCTAGGCTAAGGAAAGGGTGTCCAGCTTCTGCTGGAAGAAATGTCTGTGATATGCCTGTGACATCTGATAACTCAAGCTCACCCAGTAGATATGGTGGAGAAGCAATGCCTCTGCTAGTTGAGGCATCCGGATCTCAGGGAAGCACTGAAAATGGTGGTTGGGTGCATGACTATTCTGGGGAGCTAGGTATTTTTGCTGATCATTTACTGAAACATGATGTTGATTCTGACCTTGCATCTGAAGCTAGATCTGGTGGTCAGCTCAAGTTCAAACGACATCCCCATAGTAGACATCAAAATCTGACACAAAGATACATGCCAAGGACCTTTAGAGATTTGGTGGGGCAGAATCTGGTGGCACAAGCTCTTTCAAATGCAGTCATGAAAAGAAAGGTTGGTTTACTATACGTCTTTTATGGGCCTCATGGCACTGGAAAAACCTCATGTGCTCGCATATTTGCTAGAGCTTTGAATTGCCAATCTTTGGAACATCCCAAACCTTGTGGGTTTTGCAATTCTTGTGTTTCACATGATATGGGAAAGAGTCGAAATATAAGGGAAGTTGGCCCTGTGAGTAACTTTGACTTTGAGAGCATGATGGATCTGCTTGATAATATGATCGTTTCCCAGCTGCCATCACAGTACAGAGTGTTCATATTTGATGATTGTGATACGTTGCCTTCAGAATGCTGGAGTGCAATCACCAAGGTCATAGATCGAGTACCAAGGCGTGTTGTATTCGTCCTTGTCAGTTCCAGTCTTGACGTTTTGCCTCATATAATCATATCCAGGTGTCAGAAATTCTTCTTTCCAAAGTTGAAGGATGCAGATATTATTTACACTCTGCAGTGGATTGCAACCAAAGAAGATTTAGAAATTGATAAGGATGCACTAAAACTTATTGCATCACGATCAGATGGATCATTGAGGGATGCTGAAATGACTCTTGAGCAACTGAGTTTACTTGGGCAGAGAATATCTGTCCCTCTGGTTCAGGAGTTGGTAAGTTTTCTCTTTCCTGCTTCCAAATTAAATATTATATATATTTACATATCATCTTATGTAACATTATATTTTTCTATCTTATCATCTTACTAACGGTAAGATATATATTATCTTGTGAATGTGATTTTTAAAAATTGAAAAGGGTAAAACAAAAACATATTGGTTAAATTTACCATGGCTCTGTATGGTGATTGGGTTTTCGCAATAATTTTATAGTGACCATTACACATGGAAGTATGCTTTTCATCATGAAAATTTGTACACGTAAAGATACATAACCAGAAAAAACGCATCTACATGATCTTTATAAAGGATGCTATCTAGGAGACAGGAAACTATAACATTAAATGTTTTTTCCCCAGAGAAATTGCAGTAGTTCACAATATGACATCCGCTATTACTAGAGCCATCTATTACTTGATTTCTTATGTTTTTCATTATTTGGTCTATATTTGAATGATTTTATTTCCTATTATTTCTGCTGATATATTTAGCCTGCTCTAGATGACAATGATAGAAGTGTTTTTGCAATTTTCTTTCTGGTAACTGGCAGTGATATTTTATGAATCTCTATGTGACATATTCTTCCTTCAAGATGATAAATGTTATACTCGTATATTCTGCATTGTTAGTGTTGGTTTTCATCATCAATTTCTATCTTTAGTTATGGAATTGGGCAATATTTACATAAATTCTCTCCTCCCCCACTTTTCATTCCAGGTTCTGGGTACCTGTATAAATTCTGATATCCATGTGAGGCACTGTTTTTCCTGAATTTAAGTTGTGCTAAGCTTTATGTGTGCCTTCTACAGGTTGGGCTTATCTCTGATGAAAAGTTGGTAGATCTTCTTGATTTAGCATTGTCTGCCGACACAGTTAATACTGTGAAGAATTTGAGAGTGATAATGGAAACTGGTGTGGAGCCATTAGCTTTAATGTCCCAACTTGCTACTGTGATAACAGATATACTAGCTGGTAGCTATGACTTTTCAAGAGAAAGGCATAGATGGAAGTTCTTTCGTCGACAACCATGTGAGTCAACACATTTTGTTGTGCTTTTTGTGCAAATGATGAAGAATTGACTGTTTTCTCCATTTGCTTGCAAGTTCTGGTGATGATGATCAGCTTAGCTTTTCTTTGAAACTATGCATTATTAAATAGACTCATATATTATTACCCGTCTTCTTAAAGCACATTTAAAACAGTTTGATCTTGATTAATTTAACTTAGCTTATTATATTCTCTCATGTTGATTTGTTATCTTCTGAAACTTGTGGTTTTATCAGTTCAATATGTGTTTTATTCTAATTTAATTTGACAGAACAAATTTATTGGTTTCAGTATCGAAAGAGGATATGGAAAAATTGCGTCAAGCTCTGAAAACCTTATCTGAGGCTGAAAAACAACTGAGGGTGTCAAATGACAAATTGACATGGCTAACAGCTGCATTGCTTCAACTTGCTCCAGATCAGCAGTACATGTTGCCTACTTCTGCAGACACTAGTTTCGACCACAGCCCATTGGCCCTAAACAATGCAGGTAGAAGAGATGTAGCCAGAAATAGGGAGCATGCCAAGATGCCATATAATGGTAGAGACTTGTCAACAAATGTTAGAACAGAAAATCATCATCTTGGAAGTTCTGGTGATTTCTATGGAAATGGTATGATAAAAGGTAGTAGTGTAGATAGAAAAAGACAAGCTGGGTCTCCGATGGCTCCTCAGCAGGCATCTGCACTCTCTGCTGATATGATCAGAATAAGTAGCAGGCCAATCTCAGGTAAAAACCAAATGGGGACTGAAGATATTTGGTTGGAGGTGCTTGGGCAGATTCAAATTAATAGTATAAAAGAATTTTTGTACCAAGAAGGAAAGCTGATCTCAGTCAGTTTTGGTGCAGGTACTTCTTTATCTGCATTTTATGCTAGAGTGTTATACTTTGGAGCATGGGTATTTTCATGCTCTTATTTCAATCTTTTGTGTGATAAAGATTAGCATAATAAAGCTTATGAAAAGCTTTGGTGTCACTTTGGTTTCTGGATGTGGACCCGAAATCCTTTGTCAAATTGGAATAAAGCTTTCAATTTGGATGTCATCAATTTGGGTTTTGAGGATTCCAGGTCTAGTGATGAATTTAGGTGTTAGAAGAACAAAAATAACTTTGGACAAATTAATGACCAACAACTCATATTCTTGTACACAACAAATGAACTCTTTAGATTTCTATTGCTCCCCTAAACATAATCCATTTGCAATTTAGCACCAAAATGCTCACATAAATTGGATGATAGCAATAACAGCCACACCTTTTGCTACTTAAAAAACTAAAGTACTTTCCTATATCATTATGTTTGATAAAGGGTTGAATTAGACGACGTACTCCACTGACTGGTCTGGAATGCAAGAAAAGATACCTATTACAACTATAATTACTAGAAAACTCCAGACTTGAACTATATTAAGTAAATATCCTTTTCTACAACAGTTGCGGCAAACTACTGGTTTACTGCTGACTATAAAAATGCCAAGAACTTTTAAACTAAGAATCCAACTTTGAAACTGATTGAATCCTAAACTAATCAAGAATCAATGACAAAACCCTGAAGACTTTGCCTCAAACTCATAGTGCATGCAGGACCAACATAATAAACGTCATTGTTGCCTAATTTGGTTGATATGATGAAAACAGATTTGAGATCCCTTTTCCATGATTGCATGATCTTCACACAGATTCAACATAGACATACAAATGTATGTTTTTGTGTTTAACTGAAGTTGTATACATATGCAGCTAATTTATCTCGTTAATAATTGTTATTATTATACATGGAAGTATGAATTAAAATTGGTACATACATTCTTATATTCATATACATTCATATACAGTATACTTATGAAGATTTGATCTCATTAACAATTGTCAATATTATGTATGGATGCATGAGCTAAAATTGATACTGCACTTGCTGCTTTTATGATGGCTTATCTTACTGTCTTGATCCTTCTACTTGACTTGCTATTCACATAAGTATTTCTTCTCTATGATCACTATTTGTAGATTGCTGAATTGTCTGTCAATTTTATTTTCTTCTTTCAGCCCCAACTGTGCAGCTGACATTCAGTTCACATCAAACCAAATCTAAGGCAGAGAAGTTTAGGGGGCACATCTTACAAGCATTTGAGTCTGTTCTTGGATCCCCGGTGACAATTGAAATTAGATGCGAGTCAAAGAAAGATACAAGAGCAGGGGCAAATATGCCACTTAACTTACCAGTATCGAAGGTAGGTTCTCCTCAGATGATTGTAGACCCAGATGCTAATGGGCTTTGCAGTCAAGCGCAGCACTTGCACACTGAATCTCTTGGAAAAAGAAATAGTGAAATTGTTGAAATAGCAGCTTCTCCGGGGGAACCTAAAAGTACCGAGCATGCGGATAATAAGTTGGGATCAGATGGAAGAAGTTTAGGAACTGCATGGGTGGGACAAGTGGCTGCTTCACAAAAGAAATCAGCCATGGGTTCTACAACTGAAAAAAGGAAATTTGGGGAAAAGAGTCAGAGTCTGAGCATTGTGAGGGGCAAAGTGTCCCTTGCACATGTAATTCAACAGGCAGAAGGATGTACACAGCAGAGTGTATGGTCAAAACGCAAAGCTGTTTCTATTGCTGAAAAGCTTGAACAAGAGAATCTGTACGTATTGCAAACCCATTATTTGTTTCCTTGTATAATGAATTCTCCATACTATTTATTATACATTTGATTTGAATAGCATTAGCTTTATGACAACAATTAGTGACCACATTTTGGATCTTACAGTTGAAATAAAGACTCTACAATTCAAATGCTAAAACTTAGAGATTATCGAACTATTAATTTGCAGTGGTATCAATGTGGTGGGGTGACAAGGAAATGAAAGAGACTTAGGGCAGTAGTCTTTTCTTGTCTGAGACCAATCGTCTCAATTACTTTATTCTATGGGCTACCTCTTGCTAAAGAAAATTGGTTCCTTTGATTTGGGAATCTTGGTAAAACAGATTGGGCAGTCTTTAATATAAAACTTATTTTCATGATTAAATATCATCATAATATTTGATAGATGCCAAAGTTTACAGATCTTCCAACAATTGTGTGCGGTTTTGACCAGAACTGCGAAAGCAAGCTCTTGTTTAATTTTAAGAACCTCTTAGAACTAAATAAGGTTGTGAAAAGCAGCACAAAAATGACTATTATTGAACTTGCTCATTTGTTTGAAAGGTACTAATTATTATAGTAAACTGTTTTCAATGAGCTTCAAATTGGAGGTTGTTCACAAGCCAAAATGTGGTTTATTTGGATAATAGTTCTCATTTATGGCTCAATTAGTTTAGCTATTTAGTACTTGTCAGTTCCCTTTAAGCCCATTCAGTTGGATACTAATTATCACTTTACTCATGCTTTGAACAAAACTCTACTATTAAGTTCTTGAACTATTTCACGGATTTCTTTTTTCTGACTCCAAATGATGCTATGTTGAAATTGAAGTTGTTGATTGATATATTCTAATTGCTTCCTCGTGAAGTACTGTTCTGTCCCGAACCTAAACATCCTGCACCTTGAGTTTCGAATATTCTTTTTGAAAGGCTCATATCATAGTGAAAGCTTCTTTTGAGACTTATAATATGGAATCGTAATATGTAATTAAATGTATTGTACATCAAAGTCCTCTAAAGATAAAGGAATTGGAATTGACTCGAATTTTTCTTAAATTTTCAGAAGACTGGAGCCAAGATCAAGAAGCTTGCTTTGCTGGAAAGCATCTAGAGTAACTTGTCGAAAGGTAATGAAGATGGATCTCTTGATGATTGCATATGAACCCCCTAAATCCACGTCTTCTTGTTGTATGTTTTCTAGGATTGCATAATATTTTCTTATCATGTCACCTTATCATCGCGAGTCCTCTTAGAGGTGTAATGTGCATGCCAAAGTGTATAAATTTGTTAGTAGTCCCACATTTAGTAAATATTAAGTTCCCTGCTCGTTAATAAGTATGTGTGCCTCTCCCCTGATTGCCAATTGGTTTTGGCTTCGAATCCTTAACATGGTACCAGATGAGGTTTAGTTCTGGGCTTGACCCACTTTTGTTATTAACCTCATTTGTCCACGTGTAGGGCTTATAGTGTTCTCCAGCTCACACGCGAGGGGGAGTGTTATAGTAGTCCCACATTGAGTAGATATGAAGTTTCCTGCTAGTTAGCAAGTAATATGGGCTTCTCTCCTTTCCCAGATCCCTTCCAAGCCCACCCTATAGGTTTTGAACTTGAGACCTCCAAGTCTGGTGCTCAAACCATTGGGCCCTTGGGGACAATTTCATGTAATTTATTCTTAGATATTGCAATGGAGTGGGCTTGTTATGGGCAAAATTGTTCTCTAACTGTCCCACAGGAGATAAAAACCTTACCACTGCTACGTATTTTCAGCGTACATTGTTGGTCTAAAGATCTGGATAATAAGGGCCTTATAACATAATTCTTAAACCATTTATGCATGATAACTGCTGCATATCCTACCACTATATATGGTGTTAAATTTGGACCCAATAAATAGCATGGTTGTGATAATATTATGAAGTAGTCTGTATTTAAGGCAGATCAGTCAAGGTTTAGAGAAACTAATTGATGCAATGACACCTCAACTTTTTAAGCCATTTGTCCAAAGTTTCCCTTTTTAATTGCTTTGCAGCTTTTCTTTATCCTTGTTACAGTCGAGGGTCATGTAGGAAAGCAAAAGAATGTATGCTTTGACCTTTTGGTAATGACATTGTTTTGGGATAAACAAAAACATGAAATAAATGTAGCAATGGTAATTGCTTTTCCCATTATAATCTTTTAATACTCATTAATTATTTTTGTTGTCATCCAGTTTAAACTATGGGACCTTTTTCCGGTTCTGGAATCATTCTTAGTGTTCGATTTAGGCTCAATGAAGTGAATTGTGAAGAAGACATAATCGCATTTTGTTCTGTGACGTAGTTGGATCAATTATCAGCATCTTATAACGCACTAAAACTTTACATTTTTTTATCTTTTCTAGGATGGGAGCTATACTTTGTTATAGTTAGTAGATATGCAAAGAATTAAAGAATTTATTTCTTTAATGTATTAAGATGAATGGTTGTATCATAACTATTTTCATGCGTTCTATTTCAAAATGCTTATTAATATCTGCATCTGCAGCTTTCACGTTTGAAAATAAGGACGAGGAGACCACATTCTTTACTGAAACTTGTCTCCTGTGGAAAGTGTCTCTCTTCTAGATCTCCAACGTTATAGAGATTTTGGATGGCTTTGAAGAGTTCTGTGGTCAGCCTCATATATATATTCTTGTATTTAACAATTCTTCTAGTTCTTTACTTTGTCAATTCTATCTATCAAATCCATTTTCTTCAATAAAAGTACAGGTATGTCTGAACAGGAAATGTAGGAAAGAAATTAAGTAGTGCAGCCTATTTTAATGAATTTTCGTTTTTGTCTCTCATGTTGGTTAGCCCTTTTTCATTCAGATTGATTACAGTTCTTTGAGTGCTTTCAATTCCTACCATATGGTGCAATCTTCTCCCTATTGATATTAGTATGCTAATAAAGACACAAGACATGTCACATCACAGGGGCTTGACACCTTTGTGGAAAAATTGTATACTTCCATACCTGAATATATTTTTAGTTGTATGCAGTATAATTCAAAATATGTTCTCTTGCTGGAGCTATTGTACGTTGTCACTTTCTTCATTAAATTGATGCTTGTATATGTTGAATTTTTTCTTATATGATTCAGACTGCCAATCAATGACAAGTTTTTATGCTTTTCTCCGTTAAGGTACATGCCATTCAAGCCCCCTTGCATAGTAAATCATATGAATTTGACAAATTGATAATTTTTATGGACATGTAGCTTAAGGCAAATTAACATTTGAATGTTGGATTTTCCAGTTCACTGCTTTTATGCTCTTAAAGTAGAGAAGATGTGATGTAGGACAGGTAGGGGTACTTTTCTAGGGTTTCGAATTTTAGGGTTAGGGTTTGCTGGAAATTTGGGGAAATTGAGGATTTGAGGGATGGGAGATTAGAGTGAAATCTGGTATGGCAGGTAATGATTAGATAAACAAGAATTTAACTCTCAGCCTTGTAGAAATAGGATTTAGGATTCTCCTATCAACTAGAATCACGCAAGTAGGGTTCTTAAGCATAAGCCTCACACTTAAGGAAGGATTGTATCACACAATCACAAAGCATTTAACTCTCAGCCTTGTAGAAATAGGATTTAGGAGTCTCCTATCTACTAGAATCACGCAAGTAGGGTTCTTAAGCTTAAGCCTCACACTTAAGGAAAGATTGTATCACACAATCACAAAGCAATATCTTGCTGTAATCTCAAATTTTATTAGATAGCATGCGTTCAAAAGAACAATTACAATTACAGCCCCTATACTAGTTCTACTACAAATAGGATACTAAAGTAAATGGGAAAACTAGACAAGAAAGTAAGATTAAACTACTAGTAGAATACCTAATTAGACTCGATCTAGGTGTTAATAACCCTAACACAGATCTGCCGAGCAGATATGAAAATTACAAAAATACCCCTAAGCCGCTAAATTACTAAAATACCCTTATATCTATGACAACGTCAAAATAATTTGTAATGTGAAACCTAGGCCATAATTCTTGAATGGATAGGTCTTTCCTATTCTGCATCAAGATGTCTGGTATACTAAGGTTTTTTGAGTATTCCTAGCATCTTTATGTTTCAATCTATGCTTCATTTTCATTGCTATGCTGAGTTGTGTCAATGAACATTTCAGCATCCCAAATGTTCAGTAGGAACTATATGAGATTTAGAGAACAATAAGAACAAACCCATCCTGATCCTGTTTCTTTACATTCAAAACCGAAGACAAGCTGACATGAGAGAAGAACCGATATAAACATACACAAAAATAGACTTCTGCTAGATCTTGTTTTAAACCAGCCTCAGTCTTACCTTCAAGCAAATAATGTACCCAACTAATTAACTTGGAAATCTCATACATTGACCACTAGGATTTTGTTTTTTAAACCTTAAGCACTAGGGTTGGCTACATGGATATTTTGCCATTATGGATGATCCAAATTATAAAACCTGAAGACTGATGTTTAAGCAGTTGGGCGTACATGTGATATGAATTTGTTAATTGTTCTTGGCATTATGATGGCTCTCTATTTAGAGGAAGCAATGGTTTGTTTAGCATGCTAATGTGTCACATAATTCATACTTGTTACTTTAGAACATCAAGTAGTCATAATCCAACAATTGCAGACTCAAAGATTTTTAAATACTTAACTGCTCTGAATATTGTGTATGGGGTTGGTTGAACTTCTCAGCTTTTCTTGGTTTGAGTTTCTAAGACCGCGTTGCTTCTAAAAAAGTACAGGGGAAGGGCAGGGGAGATGCTAGATATAACCTTTTTCCTCGAGCATGATTAAGTTGTAAGCGCTCCCTTTTCTTTGCCTGTTTCTATCACTGACGAGATATAGCATTTGAAACATCATGTGAATGAAATGAGAGCCACTCATCTTCGTGAGATGCAATGTTCTAGTTGTTATTTGATATCTTATGTTACTGTTTCCCATGTCGTTCATTGGGAACATATTGTGAATGAACATAGAAGTCATCTTCCCGACTCCTGAGGTGCAATGGTCTTCTGTTGAGGTCTGTAATCCCGGTAAATGCAGGCAGCTGCAATATATAGGAGATGGGTTGTAATTGGTAGATTTTTGTTGTGCTTAGGTAATATGTTAGTACACAGTATTAGACAGCTAGAAAAAGATTGAAAATGCTATGTTGATACATTGAAAATGTAGGAAAAGAATGCATGAAATTAACACATAATTGTTTCCTTGATTATATTGCAGATATCAGAAAAAGAATATGAATGAATGAATAAAAGCTCTGTTATTATTTTATGAAGCTCGTGCTTAACAGACGAACAAGATAGAGACAACAATCATAATGACAGTTGTTAA
>JAYMTT010000679.1:0-11887 GCA_036898025.1 Hypseocharis bilobata
AGGAGTCTCAGCGCGGTCAAATCCTGTGAGCGACGGTCAAAATAAAATTATCAATCAAACTAATTAAGCTCTGTTTGGCTGGTGAGAAAAAAGAAGAGAAAATTAGAAAAACATTTTCTCAGAAAATCAAATTAAGTCAGTAATTAAGAGAATAAAGTAAACCTTCTCGCTTAAAAGGACGACCAAATCTTCAATGGAGTCCTGATCTGGATTCCAAGTCACATCCATCCTGAAGCCAAGCCACAAAGAAGACAAAATTTTCAGATAAAAGAGTAATGTAATGTAAAGCAAAACTGAGGACTAATAAAAAGCAAACTTTCCTTATACAGGAACTACCTCAGTGGTTTAGCAAAAAGAGTCAAGCTTTTACCTTCTATATCAAAATGAAAACGACGTGATCTTTGAACCTACCTAAGGCTAGACAAGGACAGCTCCAGAGCGAGCTGTGCGCGTCCATCTTTTGTCTTCAGATCCGTACGAGCACGCTTTCGGAGAAGCAGCTCCACGCACCGAGTGGCCTGCATCTCCGCCGCGACGTGCAGCGCCGACCGCCCTGTCTCGTCCATCTCGTTCACCAGCGGCACCGCCCCGAGCTCGCCGTTGATCAGCGCCGTCGCGCACTCGACGGAATCTAAGGTACAGCAAAATCGGAGGAGTGCCGATACAATGCAGCGATCTACGGGCTCTGTGGAGTCTTTTGATGCGAGTTGCGTTGCGTTACTGATGAGCCGAGCTTTGTCGTCTTGCCAGATTGATTCTATGAGGCTCCTCTCTGCCTCAGTCATGTCAACTTCTCTGGTTCTGAAGCTCTGAAGCTTATCATCTTTTGGATTAATGTTTTCAGCTTCGTACGAAAAATCGGCACATTTTGGAGCCGAATTGAAGATATTAGAAAAATCGAACCTACTAATTTCCTTTACCTGTAACCATAGGAAGAGAAAAATAGAGAAAATCGAGCACAAATTGTCAGAAACAGAGCCTTAAAATGCAAACAAAAAATCAATAAATTCAGATGCTTTCTCAACATCCAAGCACGCCAAAAACGAGACGAAGAACATCATCATAAAAAAAATTGAAAAAATTTAATTGATACGTGAATGATAATATGGCAAACCAACAAGTGTCACGTGTAGTCAAGCTTGTTGAGATGACATCATTAACTCCAATTTTACGGACTTCAATGAAAAATTTTAAATAAAGATCTAAGTTGTAAATTTGTAATCCCTTTTAAAGTTTTTCGCTGAATGAAAACACTAGATCCAAGTAAATAAGAATTCCAACAAGCAATACCATCAATTAGCTCAGTTTCAATATGCCAGGTGAATTCTCATAAAGAGGAGTTATTAAACAAACAAATATTTTAAAATAAATAATCAACAAAATTGAATACAACAGGAAACTCCTTTAATTGGACATAAATAAATGAATGAATGAATAACTACCCTCATAAGATCAAAACAACATATACACCATCTCATAAAATTATAAAAAGTTAGATGGCACTGCAGATGAACATTGACATTGTCCTGTCGATGGGTCTACTTGTATAGATTTCAGGTCAATCATTTAAACGAGGCTACTAGCTCTTGCAGCTCGCTTCGGGGTTGATCTTTGCAGTGGGATTGATCTTTGCCGTTGACTTGCTTAATCAACTCCTCTTGATCTAATCTGATACCAATACCATTAGACCACTTTCATCAAGCTTTCAACAAGCGATTCAGATTGCTGCAGCAGCAACATACTACATAGAGACAAAGAATAGCTGCTCAGTGTTCAAAAAGAATGAGAATTAATATATCTTTTAGGAATTTTATCCATTTTTTAGTTCCATCGAATCAGTGAGGATGAGAATCTATGAGTAGAGGGGAGCAAGTATGAGTAAATAAAATTGTGTCATGTCCTTAAATCAGCTCCACATGAGGCTTCCTTTGGTCTACAACAAACTAACAAACTGAAGGAACCAACCCATACACTGGACTCAGATAGCAGAGTAAATTGGACATCAAATTTGAAGCAAACATCACAGGCAGACGGAAGGTCAAGGACTATGGTGACTCATAGTAAGAGGAGCCCCTTTGTAGAATCTTAAGAGGATTTTATATGGTTGAGGATTTTTTTTACTGCCTGATTCGAAAGATATCTCTCAAGACCCTCCTTTTCTTTTATGTTCTCTCCTAATTTAATCTTTAGATTATAGTGTTCTAGGGGATGGGTAATTTTAAAGAGCACTGCTAGTATTCTCAAGACTGAACAGAATAGTTCTAGGGTAATGTGAATCTCGAGACCCTCGTATTAATCTTTAGATTGTTATAAAAAAAATAGAGATCGGAGGATGAAAGAGAGGCATTTCAGTCATCACAAAACTCTCAGCGCGCCTCCGTCGCAAATTGCAAATGTTGCTGTTATACGTATAGGTATACGATATGTTAATCATTTTTTAACTGTGTGGAAGCATATTATAGAACCACAGCAAATTCCCTTATACTCTATACATTAGTTAATTAACAATGACAACACTTCCTAGAAGCCTAAATTTGAGGGATGCATGGTGATAGCCCAAAGAAAGAGCAAGCAATTATTTACCCAAAAGTGTGAAATTTAAATGTTAGTTAAAACCAAGATAAAGAGACTAACATGAGCTTTTAAAACTGACTGAACAGCTACTAACAGTAATTTAAACAGTAGATAAACTTACTACTCTGATCACCAAAAATAAATACAGTATGAAAGTTTCAAATATAAAAAGATTTATGTAGAGCAAAATTTGCACCTTGCTTAGGTCATCGGAGCAGTATCAGGTAAGCTGAATATCTTCAGATTAATTCTTCCAAAATCAGAATTGCTTTGGTTGATTCCATGTGAAATAACTTGAGCCTAAAATTAATGTCAGTCCAATTTGTATCACCCAGCTGCAATGAATATATTGCGACAGTAAGTCCAAGAGAAATACCACTCAAAGAACCAAAAAGGAATTGTTAAATTTTAGTTCAACCCAGTTTTAGAAATACTTACCCCTACCCCTATAGCATCAGCCATGATGAGACTGCACCCACATCCTACACAACTTGGATCCAGTGAGAACCCATGTCAAATTACGTATTCCCTGGGTTCTTCATCTCCGTTATAGAACCGAGAACACCTCGTAACCATATTTGGAATACAGACCCATTGAGCCCTTCGTCCTCTCAATTATGGAAAGGAGACTGACTTGTCCAAATTTTGAGCATAACCCAAACAGATAGCAAATGGATAATAATTTATCACCTCTCAAGTTTATGCATCAGGAATTGCATAATCGCTAACGCCGGTAATTAAACCCCATTTTATCATCTCCTTTTTCAATTCAGTAGCTCCACTCATATTTCCTTGATCATGATACTTCCTTAATAGACAATTACAGACAGCCTCATCAGGATGGATGCCCTTCTCAATCATCTCATCAAGCAAAGTCCCTGCTCGTTCCACTTGATCATAATAACAAAATCCCCAAATCAAGGTAGTGTAGACATGCAAATCAAGCTCCATACCCATTTCAATCATTCTGTCTCGTAAATTTAAAGCTTCATCAAGATCACCATGCTTTAACTTCCCATCAATGAGAGCTGTGTAAGCAATTTTGTCTGGAACCATACCTTTGTCCAGCATTTCATCAAACAGCTTCTTGGCTTCTTCAATGCGATTATTTTTACAAAGACCATCTATTAGGGCTGTGTAAACAGCAACATTAGGTTGCATACCCAATTCCAGCATCCTACCAAAATGGTTAATTGCCTCTTCAACCAACCCCTTCTTGCACAAACCATCCACTAATCCGCAGTAAGTCACAACTGTGACTTGAATACCCAAGTCCTGCATCTCTTGTAGCAGATCGAGTCCTAATGTGGTTTTACCTAACTTGAAATAAGCATCCATAAGGGACGTGTAAATAACAGCATTTGCATTTAGACCATGATCCTTCATTTCACTTATTAAATGCTTTGCTTCTTCAAGCTTATTTTCAATACAGAAGCCCCAAATAATGGTTCCATACATCAATAAATCTGGTATTATACATTTTTCCTTTGTCTCCCTTAAAATATCCATAGCATTCTCCATCTTCTTAGCCTTAATATACCCATGAACAAGAGCAGTATAAGTTTTCTGGTTGGGTATCACTCCAGCTCTTAACATTTCCCTATAAATGTCTTCTGCTTCTTTCATCTTCCCTTCTTTACAAAGCCCATCTAGCAATGCTGTATAGGTAACAATGTTCAAATTAACTCCTGCCTCCAACATCTCATTAACCAGCTGGAATGCTTCAGTTATATTACCAGCTTTACAATTTGCATCAATCAAAGAAGTATACGTGAATTCATTAGGTAAGAGATAAACCCGTCTCATGTCCACAAAAAATTTAATTGCCTGTTGCATCATCCCTTCTTTGCAAAAGGCGTCAATAAATGTACTATAAGTTACAACATCAGGTTTCAACCCATTGTCCTTCATCTCGCGCAGAAACTCAAGAGCTCGAGCCAGTCTTTCAAATTTGCAGAAACAATTAATCAAAGAATTGTATGTAATTATATCGGGTATACAACCTACATATTTCATTTCTTCAAATATACGAATCGACTCATCTAATAACCCAACCTTTCCGTACCCATCAATAAGAGAATTATAAGTGACAGCATCTGGAGTTAAGCCCCATCGTTTCATTCGCACAAACAAATTCCTAGCACTCTCCAAGTCTCCTTCTTTGCACATATAACCAATCATTATATTAAATGTGAAAACCGACGGGGTAATCCCTGCCCCCTCCATATCCTCAAAAAACTTCCTCAGCATACTCCCCTTCCCCAATCTCGAAAATCCCTGCAGAAGAGCATTACAAGACCGCGGTTTCGGCAAAACCCTGAACTTCCTCATTTTCGAAAAACACTGGCTCCCCTCCCCCCGCCTTCCCAACTCCACCAAAACACTAAACAAACTATCATACACCCCAAATCCAGGAACACAAACATCCCTCTTCGACCACAACACATCAAACACATCACAATCTGCAACAGCCCAGCTCATCAAAACAACTTCCTTCAAAATTTGATGGGCATCAAAATACATTTTCCTATAGAACAATATCTGTGCCAAAATACAATAACACTCCCTAGTGTGGCAAAACCCAGTTCTCGTTTTCGCCCATTTGAACAACTTCAATGCCAACTTCGGATCCTCCTTCAATTCAACCAAAACCATCGAAACCCACATCGGAGCCGACTCCGAATCAAACAAATTGGCAATCACAGGATCGTCCCACCGATCCTCCCTAACGATTCTGCGGATTGAATCCTTATCGAATTGTTCAAAGAAATTGTTGTGGGTTGTGTTTGTGACAAAAGGGAATTGAATTACACAGAAAAAACTGGTGGACCAAAAAAGAGACGGGCAATAAATCAAAGACCCATTTGATGTTACCGATTGTAGAGGCGAAGAAGCATTGAAAAACGAATTGAAAGAGAGGTAAGATGACGAGAAGAAGAGAGGGCTTACTCGGCGGGCGGTTCTGCGAGTGATGCATAGGAGGCTGCGCATCTTTGAGAGGAGAGAGTGAAAATGGACTCAAAAAGCTTCATTTTTGGAGCAGAAGGTGCATTGATGGTGGTGGTGATTGAGCTGAAGAGTGAGCTCCGTTCATAGCTTGGTGATGAGCTGCTGCAAAATGCAATGTTATGTGTGTTTAGGGTTTATGAGTCAGCTCAGCTCAGAATCAGATCAAGGTTTTTGCGCTGTGATTGTGGTGTGTACTGTTGTAGAGAGGGAGAGAGGAGCTTGGAATGGTTGCTCAGAACAGAAACTGAGCCCATTTTTAGTGTTTGAATGTCCAAATCATGGGCCTTGACCCAAATTAGGTTTTTTTCTTTTTCTTTTTTTTTCTTTTTGACGGAATTGAACAACATGACTATAACTGAAACAATTTTCTAAACTTCGGGTAATAAATATGAACTTCGTCGTAATTTTGGTACCAAATATGCTGCTTAAGTGTGACAGTTGGGGTACCAACAAAGTCGAAAAACCTTTTTTTTTTCTTTTCCTTAAACTTGTTTTCGGTGGTGTTTATTAACATGTTTGGTTTAAGCCAGTAGTTTTTTCCCAAGGCTGGGCAACATTATGAAACTAGCATTTTTCCTTCTTTCGAATGCACATTTGAACAGGATTTTCACTCTTAACAGGTTGTGGCTATTGATCTGTCATATTTCAGCAATGACGCTCAAAAACTGTTTCAATGAGAGCAGTGATATACAACTTGATTGATCTTTTAAGTTATATAATTTGACTATGTGAAAGCATTTCAATGATCGTTGTGATATACTTAAAAGTAACATGAGTAATGATATAGCACAACTTCACCGATCTTTCAAAGTTATATAAGTTATATAATTTGACTGACGTGAAATGATATATGTGTATACATGTATCGCATACTTATCCCTAAATTTGAATGTGAAACTTATGGTAGGGAGCTAATTTTATCATGAATCTTGATAAATATGTTAAAGAAAAGTATGGTTTCTGTTTTTTTTATATGATTTCTTTTTTCATGAAGACAATCTTTGACTCTCAAAAGAATATGTTTGCATTCCATGTTAGAATTGGCAAAATTACCTTCAACTAGCCTACTTGAGACCTGAGAGTTCGAAACTTGAAACAAAAACTGCTCTTATTTGCAATATTTATCGATTTGTTGACTTCCATTACTAGAGAGAGAGAGAGAGAGAGAGATAGAGAGGTAACATTATGAAGGATATATTGGCAGTCATTCATGTATACATGTAAGAACGTGACATTCGAAAAAAATATAGGCAACAAAAGAAATTTTAGACAAGATAGGTCGGCAAACAACAGAAAGCCCTCCTCAATGGGAAGTGACTCTGAGTTTAGGAGCACCAACCACAGCATGAAAACGAGGAAGGGATGCGACCAGTTCTGCGAATATACTCGGTCTGCTGCTCAGTTTTTGAGGCTTGCCGGTTTCTCTTGGCTTCTGCTGCTGCTCGCTTCTCTTCAGCCTTGTGCCTTGTAGCAGCTAGTTTGTTCATCAGCTTATCATGAGCCCGTCCCCTTATCCTTTCGACCTCCACCTGAAAGCCACAAGAATCAGTCCAGGTTAACCACTCAATTTCGGTAATAATTCACAGATCAGGCACTTAAGTCCATTGCTGGAGTATAGTTTATTTGTTAGCAAGGAGGCTGGATAGCATATGCGGCTAAATAGAAAATTAATAGGAAATAAGTATTAACAAAAACGTGTCTTGAAAAGCTCAACCAAAGAAAGGATATATTTATTTCCAGCTAATCGAATTGCCAGAGACAGCAGCAGAAGGTGGTTAAGGAAGTTGAGGGAAACCACAAACCATAGTCAGAACTACCAAGATTTGAACTATAAAGGATGGGTAACATTCTTCTTGATAAATCAAGGGGCAGACTTCATATAAAAATCATATGAGGCAGGAGACAAATGTCTATAATGGAGCTGGAAAAGAATTGTTTCTCAAGATAATTTATTTTCCATATCACTCTCAACACGACAGTTGGTTATGTTTGCAGCATAAGCAGCTTGAGTTAATAGTCCATATTATTGCATCATGTCATGACACTACACTCGAGTAATGAAGGTCCACTGGTTCCTACTTTTAAGACCCAAACAACCAATTAGCCAAGTGTCCAAGAATCTAAAACATATGCATCAAAACAAATAACCAAGATACCATGGGAGTATGGCCATTAACAGAGTGGGATACCTTATAAAGGGCACCAGTAAAGATGTAATCAAATTACATCCACTAAACTACATCTCTAAAGAGACATTTACAAGAAGAATTTGTAGGAAGATGATGTGTAAGAAAACTGACACTCGCTGCAAAAAATGAAATAGTCTTTACCCAACCTCTCATATGTAAGAAGCCAGCGTTCGGACTGAACTTTTCTTCATCCAATAGGCCCCAAAACAAGCCAACCAAAGAAAAATCAGAAAAATATATATGAGCCAAAGAAATCCCACAACTAAATGGAGTTCAAGGAGCCAAGTTAATCTTTTTGGTTATCAACTAAATGGAGTTCAAGGGAATTTTTTGTTTTTCTTTTGTCTGAAGGTTCAAGCTTTGTAGCTTTATACTGTTCAGGGTAATTCAGGCACCACTTCTCTGTTAGCCTGATGAAGGAAAATCTTCAAATCTTGAGTCGTCCAAATGTTGATGTCAGTGTAATTCTCTCAAGACAATACAGCATCCAACTGTTCTTTCTTTTTTTTCTGGGAAAAGAAAAAAGTCCAGATCCCAGAACTGATCTAATAACTCAAGCCTAAAATAGTGTTGCCGATTTCACGCCATACCACCCAGTACGCAACATACCCTTGTTTCACACAGCCCTTTGCACAGGCGTGAACCAGTCCGTATGGAACCCCAAGCACATTTCTGCTCTACCAGCAGACAAATGCTGTTTCAGGCAGTTCAAATTCATAATTGTGCCTTTTCTTCTTTAAGAAAAGTACAGGTATTTTTTGGTTAAAATTAGGCTTCAATATGGGGGTTCATTAGCTGTTTACGTTTTAATCTCCCACGAAACTCATGAAACTTCTGTTTGATTCTTAGGGAGATCAGGATTTCTTTTCCATATAGCTTTGATGATTTGTTATCTTCTTTTGTTTTATTTTGTTTGCATTATTTTTTTTCAACTTTAATGTATCACTTTACTATACCAATAATACAAATGGATAACTTCACAGGCACGTGATATCTTTTGATTGCTTTCCCAATACAGATTGTTTCACTTGTTTTCTTCCTTAAATGTGACTGTTTCCAAGATGCATTGGCTCATAAAGCATCATTTGATACCATTAGCTTTCCCAGTATTGAATTTGACTTATATGACCACACTACAAAGCATCATGCAAGTCTATAGGCACAAGATGGATGCTTTTGGTGCTCATAGAACTCTATAATGTCTTGCTATCATGATCCAGCATGATTAGGTTTTATTTTATTTTATTTTATTTTTTGTGTTTTGTGAGAATGACAGTTTGGTTTATTTTGTAAGTGGGATAAAAACAAATAAGTGTTCTGCAGTTAAACATCAAATTTAAGGTACTAACTAACAAAACATTAACAGACATATGAATCCAATTGAGCATACAGTGCACATAAAAACAAGAACAAGAAGTTCATGGCAAAAAAATTTTGATTAGTAGTATTGTATAATACCTCAATTTTCTTCATCTCCGCTTCTGTTTTTGCTTTCTGATGATTCTCCCATGCTTGGATTTTCATCTCTTCGCGTTTAAACCTGGATAATGACAGCTCACTTCAGGCCACATGTAGGAAGCTACTGACCAAAAATAACACAATATGCGGACTTCTGTAAATAGGTCAAACAGGCCTCAGAATGTGTCACATTCTGGAAATCCAACATATTACAGTGTGGATCACTGCATCTTAGATCTTCTTTCATCTTTTATTTAACCACTTAAAGTATGTCTATCAATATCCAACGGGTAGTCCTGGGTCAGCAAAACACAAATATTCCTTGACCTAAGTTCCACAGTTTGATACATGATGTTAAATCAGTTAAATTATGTTCAACACTCAAAAAATAATTAGATCCTACTTTAAAGAGTTTGTAGGGCCAAGCACTTGTTAATCATATTAGGTTTTTACATGTTATAGAGCACTATCATGCCAAATTACAAATAAAGTACCAACACTAAAAAGGAAACAAAGAACTTTATTCAATGGCTTTGAGTGAAATAACCTGGCTAAATACTTGGCTTTCTCTGCCTCCTCCCAAGCTGCCGCACGTATCTCAATGGCACTTTTAGGCTGTTGTTCTATTGGTACATTTTTGAACGAGGTGGATGCATCCTTATCTTCCTCCTCTTTGCTAGCCCAGGCAGCAATGTTCATTTTACCCAGTTGTGTTCCAAGAGCCATTATCTCTCTTCTAGTTTTAATTTGTAGCTCCTTTTCTGATAACTCCTTGTTAGAATCTGTATGGTCCTTAGGCAGGTGAGTTGGGACTGAAGCTGGTGCAGATCGTTCGGGAGTTGATGGCCTAGAAGAATTTGGGCTGCGCATTGGCGTAGTTGCCCTAACAGGAGTTCCATTCCTGGAAGGTTCTTGACTAGCAATAGGAGTCATTTCTGTACCCATATCTCTCATTGATACGGACCTAGCTGTTGAAGGAGGAGGAATTAACGTAGTTGCGCTGTGTATGGCTACAGATGAATTGTGACGGCTAAGATTAACTGCATACAAAAAAGCACAATATGTATAACTCGTAAGTTAAAACTAGCATATATATTTAAATCTGTATGTTAATCAAAGTTACGCTTGAATTACAATGCACCATATAATTAAGTACACATTGGTGTTTGGCAGAGAAAAATATAACTTCTATCAAGTTTTACAGGTTTCAACACCAATAGTAAAGATAGATAGGTTATTCCCAGCAGCATGCTACCTCCACAAAAATTTCTCCATTTTCTCAACCAATCATAACTAGATTAAAAAATGTGTCGCTTTAACTGCTAGGTACCTATAAATGCATGTATTTCTTCATAGGAGTTAAAGGCCAGCTGCAAGAGCTCGCAAGAGCCAAACTACTCAACCTCCATATGGATATTGTGGGCTAAAAGCTGCAGAAGCAGCACCAAGGAGAGTGCTAAATTTTATAATCCACACCATTGTGCCAGCAAGTCTTCTGTATTCGTATTTGTTGTAGAAGCAACTTCTCAAGCTGGCCTGACTTTTTAAAGCTTCCTCTAGGCTTGGCTCAAAGTACGACGAAGAAGGTTTTGTCAAATGATATTCTATCCCACTGATCAGGAAGAAGGATGTTTAAATCCACAACCACACTACTGATCAAGTGATCATGGTTTTTTACTTTTAATTTGGCACTCAGAAATTTAGACAGATGTTGTTCCTGAGATGTCTGAATTATAAAGTTAGATAAATGCTACACTGCAATATAAACGGCATCTAGTTTCTTGAAATTTATTATGCACCTCCACAGGGGCAAAAGAATTCTACTACTCTATCCGTTACTGAAGATGAGAAGTGCACATGTGTGAACAAGCGTAGCATGCAAATGATGAAATATTTAGCAAATAAGAAAGAACTATACACTTAAACAATAACTATGCACAACGAACAAGCATATGCTATAAAAAAAAAATCTTACTTGCTGACTCTCCAATAGAATTCTCAATCATGATCACAGGCTTGCCATATGAATCTGCAACCGGGTACGCGTCGGCCTCCCAACTGACAAACTTCTGTCCTCCGCCCTCCTTCTTAGCATGACTTGTATCCATCCTCTTCGTATCTGGCTCTTCAGAAGCAACCACTTTTTGATCAGGGACTTCAACAACTACCTTTGTTGAAGATTGCCGGAAATAACCAATTCCTGCCTTCCGTGATCCAACACCTTGCCCACCATGCACCTGAGGCTGAGTCTCCCCTGCCTTCGGCCGGTTTGAAGTGGGACTAGCTATCCACTTCCCAGCATCATCCCACTTTGATGGTGCCGGTTTCGAGAACGGTGCAAGGGGCACTCTTTTGTGAGCCCGCTCCGCCTTCTGAAACTCAAAAACCGATGAGGACACACTCATAGTATCATGACAACTATCATAATCTAGAGATGGGTCATCCTGAGACCTAATTCTTGAATTGACTACAGAGTAGTCCTTGAGTCTCCGATCAGTAGCCATCTCTGGTATCGTTGATGTTGAGCAATCGGGAAGTACACTCACTACATCTACATCTTTGCAATTGTCAGAACTGCTACCACCTGTAGAAAATTGATACCGAAACCAATCACCCAGTGGATAACAAAATTCAATGATTGGTTCTTCATTCTTTTG
>JAYMTT010000680.1:0-11882 GCA_036898025.1 Hypseocharis bilobata
TTTCTAGGATCCTGAATTCTCCCTCTAGAAAAGGTCATCGAAATTTTAGATTTTGTGACCTATATTGGTTACAAAAAGTTTATATAGACTTTGCGATTTACGTTGGTCACAAAAAATTCATTTAGATTTTTGGTTTGGGGACAACGTTGATCACAAAATGTTCATTTAGACTTTGTCACTTATGTCCATTAAGGCTTTGGACATTGGTCACAAAAAATTCATTTAAACTTTTGTGACCAAAATCAGTCACAAAAACTCTATTTAGGCTTTTGGACTAGTCCATGTGCTTTTTATTAACCATAGATTGGTCATTAATAGTCTATGTAGATTCTAGTGACCAAATGTCGGTCACTAATAGCTTGTAGATTTTACTGATCGTGACTTCACAAATTATGTGTTCATGATTTTCGCATGCTGTGATCTTGCGTATTACACAATTTTCGCCAACTACAACTACTATTTGGGACATGCGCTTCATATCACTCGAATCTTAAATCTACAAATACCAAAACTTCAACCTTAATCACTTATCAAAATCCGATTGACTTTAATGGTCAAATAAAAAAACAAGAAGAGAGAACAAGAGCCACATGAAAAATGGCACTCCTCTGCAACTGTTCACCCTCTCCTCCAGCAACCTCCATGCCCAAATTCATATCATCACTCTCAGACCAACCTTACCTCTCCATGCTGGACAGTCACTGCACCTCCATGAGAGACCTCCAAAAGCTCCATGCCCCCATCATCAAAACCAGCCTAATCAACGACACTCTCGCCGCCAGCCGTGTCCTGGCCTTCTGCCCCTCCCCGGCCGGCGACATCAATTATGCTTACACGGTCTTCAGGAAAATCCAACACCCAAATCTCTTCACCTGGAACACCATCATCAGAGGCTTCTCTCGGAGCTCAACCCCAGAAAACGCAATCTTTCTGTTCATTGACATGTTGGTCTCTTCTCCGATTCAACCAGAGAGGCTCACCTACCCCTCAGTGTTCAAAGCCTATGCTCAGCTGGGTCTGGCCCAAGATGGAGCTCAGCTTCATGGGAGGATTATAAAACTGGGTCTTGAATTTGATCGGTATATACGAAACACAATCATTCACATGTACGCAAATTCTGGGTTTTTGAGTGAAGCTCGAATGGTGTTTGAGAGAGATTTGGAATTTGATGTTGTGGGTTGGAACTCGATGCTGATGGGTCTTGCTAAATGTGGGGAAATTGGTGAGGCAAGGAAGGTGTTCGACGAAATGCCTCTGAGAAACTCAATATCTTGGAATTCCATGATTAGTGGGTATGTTAGGAATGGGAGGTTGATGGAGGCAATGGAGCTATTTAGCCAAATGCAGGAGGAGAGGATCGAGCCTAGCGAGTTCACGATGGTGAGCTTGTTGAATGCTTCAGCTTCCTTGGGAGCACTTGAACAAGGGGAATGGATTCATGACTACATAAGGAAGAACAAGATTGAGCTAAATCCCATTGTTGTCACAGCCATTATAGACATGTACTGTAAATGTGGAAGCATCAAAAAGGCTATTCAAGTGTTCGAGACCGCCCCTAACAAAGGATTATCATGCTGGAACTCCATGATCTTGGGCCTAGCCATGAATGGTTGTGCAGAAGAAGCAATTAAATTATTCTCAAGGCTTGAGTCTTCCAAATTCAAACCAGATGATGTTAGTTTTATCGGCGTCCTGACGGCTTGCAACCACTCAGGAATGGTAGATAAAGCAAGAGACTACTTCTCATTGATGACAGAAAGATACAAGATCAGACCATCACTAAAGCATTACAGTTGCATGGTTGATGTGCTAGGCCGAGCCGGGCGCCTTGAAGAGGCAGAAGCTATAATAAGAAACATGCCTATGGACCCAGATGCTATAATATGGGGGTCCTTGCTCTCAGCTTGTAGGAAACATGGACACATTGAGATGGCTGAAATGGCAGCAAAGCATTTGATTGAGTTGAATCCTAATGAAAGCTCTGGATATGTGCTCATGTCTAACATGTATGCAGCCTCCAGTCAATTTGAGGAAGCAATAGAGCAAAGGGTTTCCATGAAGAAGAAGCAGATTGAGAAAGAACCTGGATGTAGTTTGATTCAAGGGGTTGGGGAGGTTCAGAAGTTTGTAGCTGGTGGAAGGATGCATCCAAAAGCCACTGAGATCTACCTTTTGTTAAATAACTTGAGTTTGATGTTGCAAGAGTTTGGGTAGGTGTTTTCTTTTTGCTGTTTCTTCTAAACATAGTGCATAGTGTAGATTGTACACAAGGGTACATTAGTCTGTATATGTACAGTGTAACATAAGTGTATTTAATATGCCAACCCTAATTAAGGTAAGTGGCTGTTTGTGTGGGCCGTGGAGAAGACGTAAAAGCGATTTTGTGTGCGACTCCACAGTCTAACAGTGCAAACGCAAAATATTGCGTTGCTCAAAAGCAGCACTGTGCAATTTTTTTGCGATTGCAGTCCCTTCAAACACGCACGCAAACAGAACTTCGGCATTACACATTTTCTATAATCGAACTCGAGCTTCGCATTCAAAACTTATATTGATTTGCCATTTTCTCCTGGCTTGTGTGGACTCTTAGCTTCCAACATTCCTTTATGGTAATGTCTAAAAGACTATGGATATTGGATTTGGCGCCATCTTATATAGGATAGAAGATTTCTACTTGCTCAATGAAAAGGGTGTATTAGAACATGTAACGATTGAAATGAATTGCCCTGCAATAATATGAAAATACAACAATATTGGATATTATGTTTCTCTTTTCCTTTTTCACAAATGACTTTGAAGAGAAAAACATTTTGAGAACATTTTATGTCTGGATATGCGTGGTAAGCCAAACTTAGAGCTAAGTTTTTGACAGGTTTCGTCCTGGTGCCCAAGAGTATATCTCAGGAGGCATATTACCATTCGTGAGCAAGTTCTGTGGCATCCCATACAACTCTGAGATATCCAGGTGATGGTGTCGACCATTCTGGTAATGCTGATTCTGCATATTGGTAGGAACCTCATCGTCGTCCAGTGGCAGACGATCAAAAGTGGCGTTCATGAACGACGCAGCCATGATCACCACAGGACCGGAAGCAATGAGTGCACCAACTACACCCCCACCCACAACCTGCCC
Organism: Hypseocharis bilobata; assembly: GCA_036898025.1. Lineage (NCBI taxonomy): Eukaryota > Viridiplantae > Streptophyta > Magnoliopsida > Geraniales > Geraniaceae > Hypseocharis > Hypseocharis bilobata. The sequence continues at coordinate 3,134 of JAYMTT010000680.1, forward strand.
TTGAGCCCCTGCCAAGTATATAGTTAGCCCTGTGATCCCCGGCGGCGCTGGTGGTGGCAAGATTGATCCGAGCAACGAGAGGATCTCAAACCGGCCATGGAGAGTGACAATTGACCCAGATGATGCTGGTTGTCGCAGTGTGACGTTAGTTACGCAGCCACTACCGCTAAGTATGCAAATGCCTCGCTGCTTCCTCCTTGCAAAGTTAGCTAAACTCTCACTAACGTCACAGCCTGAGCTTACCTCCATGGCATGAGCACGAAGGGCATTGGCGCTGTCACGGGTGACAATAATGGGTGGTTTCGGCTTGTTTTTAGAGCCCGCCGGCCTCCCTCGTGGCCGCCGGATGGTCTCCCCATCAGCTACAGAGGAAACCGGGGGCACTACTTTGGGTACCTTGGAAGAGACCAGTATTGCTTCGATGCCAGACCTGTTGTGATTACCTTTATCTGCTTCTTGGTTCCTGTCCATGGCCGTTTTGGAAGCAACTGACAGATCTGCACCACCAGACATACACTACTCAGAGTCAGAAACCAACGAGAAAATCGCTCAAAACATGTTGAGAATGGGAGCTTAAGTAGTGAAAATCTATCAATAATTTTATTATAAGAACCAGAAAGAATGATTGAGGGTTAGGAGAAGGTTAAGTAATACCAACCTCAGAAAAATAAGCCTTGTAAGTGCTTCATAGCGCCTACTTCCCAACAGACTTCTCCTTCATGTCAAATGCCTTTCTTCAACCGATACCTACAACTTATATAAATATTCTGCTCAAATACAAGTCCCCTGTCGCATACCATTTATATATCGAAGGGCTGTGAAGCTTAGTAATTTTTTTACATCCATCAAATTGCAGGAAAGAAATCTAATAGTAAATGCAATCAAGAAAGCTTTTCAAACTTGAATTAAGAAGCTGCTGATAAACTCAGTAAACAATGCCCCAATGTGAAAGTTAAGTAAAATACAATACTGTGGCCAGGGGCCGGAGCCAGTTAGCACATATTTGAAGTATGTACAATTTGGACAGAGCCAAAAACACTGGAAACCAACACACAAAAAAAATCTAATTCATCTGTTCCTACCTAGTCTGCCGATTTCAAACTCACTACAATACGCTCCAAAAAAGTTGGGGTGAAAAAAGGAGAACTAACGAAGCCAAATTTGCTGTAACTGCTTGGATGACGGGATTTGTGAATCTAAGGTTAAATCATCAAAACTTTGCTGCTGCTGATATTCTTGTGGGATCCCTGTTTGTGAATGATAGAAATCCGGGTACCCTAGAGCTCCATAATGCTGTGAGGACTGCTGGTTCTGCCTATATCCAACATGCTGTTGATTCTGTGCCTGTAAGCTGTAATATGCACTGTTTGGAACTGAAGGCATTGTTCTTGACCCAGCCGCAAAATCCCATGCAGGATTATCATTCTGGCAAAAGAGCAGGAGATTTTTATCAGCAGTGAAGTGTATAGTATATTCAAATATTTTAGCTCCACAAATTGACTTTGGAAAAACTTCTATATTTAACAAGTTTGATACTCATGGCAGATAAAAACTGTGAACACCAACTTCTTAGTAATTCTCTTGGATAAAGCAACAGAGTTTTGCTTTTTGATTCAAAAGTCAATTCCAAAAGTTAGTCTTGGTCATAAGAACCTCATTCATCTCCTATCTATGTACTACTTCAAAAGTAATAGCACCAGAGCAATATCCTGATAATGATAACGTGTCTAATCAAAGTGAGCAACCATACCAAATGCAAGTATTAAACAACATTGCATAAACTCCTTTCCTAGTTTTATCTGCAACTAATATAGGAAATTCCAAGAGAATATAGTATAATTTAATAGTTATGACTTACCTGTCTAAGTGGATTGAAGTGACTTGCATCCTTATACTGAGAGAGAAAAAGATCGTAGCCATCATTATTAGTAGCTGCAGGGGCAATGGATGGGTAAGGCAGAAAGCTTCCGGGAATGTTGGTAGAATTCCCATAACCCGCATAACCAGAAGCATTGGCATTGGCATTGGCTAGAGGCAAGTTGTTCAAAGAGGCACCACTTTTATACTGTTGTAGAGCATATTTCATGTCTGCCAGAGATTGGAGCGAACTGCCACCTGCATATGATTCCTGTACAGAAGATTGCTTGTACGGATAGCTCTGACTTTGAGGCACGACAGAAGGGTATCCAATCATGTTGGCTAGTTGTTCCACATTAAGGGAACTTTGAGGATATGGATGAGCCGCAAGATGCTGCTGGAGTCCAGACCCCATGGCACTAGGCACAGTCTGGGAGTTCAGCTGAGGTAAAAAGGTGCCTGATTTCAAAACCTGCAAAATATTAAGGATACGTCAAAAATACCAACAAAATGCATTCTCTTTTGTTCTCTTTCTCTTGCATCTAAGCCTCTAATCCATAGGTTAGATCCTAAAGCACTGTAGAAAGACATGTAACACATACTTCAAGGTAAACGCCACAAGATGGGCCAACATCCAAAATACCATGATGATCATGTGATTTTGTTTTTGTTTATTCTTTTTTTATGGGAGGGGGGAGCAGAAACTTGGAGAGACAAAGCAAGAAAGTTTTTCAGTTGTGTACCTCTGACATCGAAATGGTGGGACTGCCTATCGATGATACTGCACCACCATGTCTTGAGGGCAATGATTGTGATGCAAGGAATGCTAACTGGCGATGATCAGAATCTCTCAAAGATTCAACAGTCGATGCCAACAAATCAGTTTGCCTAGAATTTGAATATGAAAGCTGTAGAACAATACCGGGGTCAGGAGCAAGGCTCAACTATGCAATTGCTGTTCAAGGTTTAAGAATAACCCAGAGAAAATTGCACATATAAGAAAGGAGTAGAATAGACATCCAGAATAAACAAATCAAATTGTTATCAGGAAGTGCAAAATAAAATCACAAGCTCAGTGATAGGCAGTAAGAGAATGAGTTAACCATACAAAAAGAACCCTTAGAAAACCAATAATATATAGTCGGGCTGTGTCACTAGTGCCCTGCAAGGAATGAAGCACTGTACTTACACTGCTCAATCAGCCCAGACACCATCTAGCTTGTAAGCAAAAAATTGATTCAACATACATATTAACAAAACAAAGGTAGGCCCACCTGGCCTATACAAAGCTAGATAAGCTAACGCTGAAGTATACAGAACATGAGCAAGCTATATATGCCAATGCCAAAGTCTACAAAATTCTACTTCAAATATGTCATGCCATTGGCTATGTGCAACTGGATTAGATTTAGTCAATAAATATGAGAATCAGCAATACTGAAAAACTATTCCATGTATAAGTTGCTATGATGTCATATGATAGTGATACAGACAAATAATTGTGTAGCACATTAAAAGGCCCACACTGAATAAGAGTTTGCAATGTTATTACCGCTTCACTTGGAAAAGAAGGTTGGTTCCTAATTATTCGATCTGCCTTAGCAAAGGGGAGTGCAGAATTTTGCTGTGGGATGTTATCAAAACTGGAATCAGGTACAGACAATGGGGAGATGTATTCATGGCCGTAGGTTGTTTCAGATATACTATCTTTCATCAGTTCTGGCTGAGAAGATACAGGCAAATGATAACTCCCACCATCTGCCATTGCTTTATGACAGAAGGATCCAATCTGGCCATCGGCATGATACCCCAAATATCTGCAGAGCAAAAAGAAAATAAAATTACTGTGAACCATTATAAACGACCAATAAATAGGATACACTAGAACCAAGTGACCATACCTGGTGTCTAAGCCTCCAACTGAGGAACCATCCATCGCTGCAGAAGCCTCATCCATATTCGATTTCCTTGAGTTTAATGTTGGTGGCCCTGAAAATGCAGTACCATTGCTGGATTTGTAGGTACCGAAACTCAGGTGAGAACAGTCAGCAGCCAAGGCTTGAAGATTATTCGGGAACACTACTGTGCAGTTATCCCCTTTTGTAGACTTCACATAATCCTCTTTTCCTAAACTCAGGTTCTCCAACTCCTCAGCAGCTGATGATACTGTAGTGATGTTACCATCAGTTAAAGACACAGAATGACTTGAGAAAGGTATATCTGTGCCACTGCCTGTTCCATCAATAAGAATCATGCTGATAAATTAAACTAGTTCATGCAAGATTGTAAACCATTATGCCTATACTTTAACTTCACCTGCAATCATTATAACAGATACAATGGAGCGAAAATGAGAAGGTCGCTTATAGATTAGGCAGCCAAATTTGGGTCCCCTATTACAAAACTAATAAAAATCTGACCCAAGCTGTTAACATAAAGATTTAATGATGTAGAATTTAAGCTGATCAGTTGAAATTAACATAACTAATATCAAACCATTTTGCTATTTGATCCCCGATACCAGTCGAAATAAATTATACTATCTTTTAAATAAATAAATAAAATTCTGTGCACTGATTTTTCATAAGGCATCTCTAACAGATTGAAACTTCTTGATATGGGATCAAACACCTTTTTTTTTTAATAAATAGATAAATAGGATCGTGACACTAAGCAAATCCACTTACAAATATATGAAGCTATCATATTCAAAGATCAAATCTATCTATGCTACCAGTGTGCTAAAAGAAACAGGCTGAACTTTCTGAACCAAGTAAAATCAAAGATTCACCACAACCTCTTAATATTCATAATATAATATGATATCTGCCATAGAAAGATAAATAAGAATATGAATAAAAAGGCTGAACTCACTAGCATAAAACCACTAAAGAATATAGAATTCTGATCAACTCTTTTTACCTCTAACATAAAACCACTTAAATCATTCTTGTTACAATTTCAATGTAGTAAAAAAAAATCCTTATGGGTGGCTCTCCGCAATCTGGAAGGGCAAAGTTAATTCCCACTTCCTCCCATAACTTTGAAGGTCTCACTAGAAAAACTTAGATTTGAAACTCTTATAGCATGATAAGACCACCTATAGCTATAATGGCAATGCAGTAATGGAGCACGCAACATGCAACCAAGTTCTGCCATTCTCTTTTCCAGAAATTCGACCATGGTTATACCAATCACGCCTCATTCCATCCATTTGTAATTTCAAAGTAACAGAACAGTGAGACATACATAACATAGCCTGATACTAGCCATCCTTTTCCTTTCAATATAGTAGAAGATCAAAATGTATGTAGGGTTTATTTGTCTCTCTCTATTAGACACATACAAAGCACATACAACTTATCCTTAGTAAATAGAACCATTCTCTCAATTCCTATCTAAAACTACAGACACCCTTTCCACAAACTCATTTTAAGATTAAGATGACAAACCACATCTGGAGCTCTAACAAATTCAGATGCTTCTAATTGTTAGTAAAATGTAGAAAGAAGTAACCATAGTACTAGACATCACAAATGCAACGATAGTTAAAATCAGAATTTTCAGAATCATTACATGCAGAGGCATAATATGTATTTATCACTATATCCATCAAATATACAAAACTGTATAAGCATAAGTCAATTGCATGTTTCACTATTAGAATGACCTTTTAGATGACGCTTAATAATTATAATATTGCAGCGATCTCTTATATAATTATATTGTAAAAGGGAAAAAATCGTAATTGTAAATAATGTTAAAGAATAATCACCTTCAGGACGCTCATACGTGCTCCTTACAGCAATACAGGAATTCATATCTTTAAGTGTGCCATTACCGAAATGAGATGCCTCTCCTGCATTATTCAAGAAATTCTGTCTACTGGACGCAGAAGCAGATTTAACGAGGTCAAAACTACAATCTTGCCTAGCAACATCCCCAGTTGATGCTTGGACATCATCCAACCGGTAGTTCCGAGACATGTTACCTCCATCACTATACAAGTTAGATTGATTAGAGTAAATCTCTGCATCATGTGCAGTAGAAACATCCAAAACAGATGACCCAGTAGTAGTAGCTGACTGCTCAATCACAGGCCATTCATCATAAGAAACATGTTGATCAGCATAATTGCTGGACTCGTTAATCCTTTCGGGCGCGTGAGAAGGATTCTGAAAGCACAATTCATTTCGTACAGGTGCAGGATTGGGGGGAGCTTTGATACCGTAATCAGATGCATATGATGCAACTGCATCTTGAGGTGTCTCAGTTAAATTTTGTGAGACTTTGTTTTGTGGCCTACCCATTTTCACGATGTCAGCCATTGAAACCTGTCCAGTAGTGCCCCCCAACCATGCAGACTGAAATCCTGGGTGTTGTTGCACCGAAGACGGGATGCCGTCACCTGTTCCTGCTGACTGTTTTCCATCGTCAGCACTAAAAAAATCGCTGCAACAGAATATTAAAAGATGGACTAAAATGAGTGATTAGACATTGGATAAGTGTCAAAACCTAACAAGGAAACAAGGTTGTAAAGTGTTCATAGCATTCCATTACTCATTAAAAGAACAAAAAAGAAAAAAACAGTAGAATGATATTTTGTCCAAATCAGCAGCAATAAAGTTGGCAGGACTAAAAGATCATAGTTCCAACATATAACCAAACACAGTAGTAATCAGAGGAGCTTTCTCCATGTGGTAGGCATGAGAGAGAGATAGAAAAGTCATTCGTATTTCCTTAAAAATTCAATGGTTTCTGTACAGGTTAGGAAGCTAAAACTGTGCAAACATTGCCACAACTTCTCAGATTGATGGGTTGAAATTAAAATGATCAGTTCCAAAGAGGATAGTCTTTTACAACATAATCATATTACTTCTATCTTACCACATCTTGTCAGTGCACCAAAAGTTTTTCAAATCTTTTTAGGTGAGTAATATAGTCGGTATATAAGGCAAAAGCAGAAAAAGGAAATCCATTGTTCATCATAGTTGAGGAGATCAGGTAAAAGCTTGAAAAGGACATTATAAGCAATGGTAAAACAATAGAAACATTGCAGCATATTTGTCACCATGTAGACTGAAGGCCGTTAATGAATTCAACATACCAAGAATTGCAAGACTTGCATAGAAGATAAGAATGTAAAATAGATATGACGAACTGAAACATAATACAGATTGTTACTTCAAACCACTGGCTAAGATGTCTAAATCACTTTAACAAAATTTGCAACCTGAGAAAACTGACTCCTTTAACAAAAAAGGATTTGAAATTGAAAACTAATAATAACACAGCTATTCCATGACCAGTTCTTATTCCATGTACTAATACTTTGTGAAAAGGACATAGAAGCAGCATCAACTAGAATTCATTACAGAACTAACCCTTGAGATGAAACCTGTTGATTGGAAGTTTTCCCTGCTGCACAAGGTGCAAAAGAGGAAGAAGAATGTAATGTAGGAGAAGCTGATTCATTCTCTCTTTTGTATGCAGCATTACCATAGTCTGACAGGAAGAACACATAGGTCATGAAGTAAGAAAATGCAATGTCATAGTCCAAGTGGACATCATCAGTACAAATATGCATATTGGCAAAAGCATGTCAGAAAATTAAACTAAACTATACCATTTGGGCTAGTGTACATGGTTCCACTTTGTCCATGATTACGTTCACTAGCACCTTTAACTCCGTAATTCGACCCGATATTATTACTCCGACATCTTGTATCTTGTGTCTCCTTTGTCTGAAGTGATCAAGTTAGGAAGAAAACAAGACGAAAAGAAAATTACTATTTGGTAGTATGAATGTGTTATTAGGATCTACAGCAATGTTTCAAGCACTATTAAAACTACATAAATCCCCATAACAAAGAAATATATTAAACAATTTATAAACATATAAGACTGACACAAGTATGAATGGAAAACTGTGGACTGTATATAAATTGAGACAAAACTAAGCATATTTCCATAAGGTACCTCTTTTCTCCTTTCACGTTTGCTCTTCACTTCATGAAAAGTATCTACAGAATCAAAAGAAGTACCAACTTAACAATGACTTAACAGAATTTAATAATATACAGATATATCCGAATTGTCAAAGTTTCATGCCAAAGTAAAAAATATTTGAGTCTTTAGTAAAAACACTATTCTATAAACAAATAATTTATTAACTCAAGCAATTTCTTATTCGTAGTAATAAACATTTCCCCTGGAGAGAATGTAATTTCGATTATATTCCAACCCAATCAAGGAATCATAAGAGAGCATTTCTTTGACCAGAACCAAAAACACACATCTCTAATTGACAATGGACCTACATAAACCAGAATTTCTCGCCAATTTATGATCCATTCAAATCTTCTCACCTGGAAAACAGAAAGGAACAGGAAAAATCAAAATTTCTGAATTTACTGCCTGATTCCAGAGCAAAGATGGCGAAGAAACAAAAGTATTCTTTTTTTTTTCAGCCAACTGACTAGCAGGATAAAACAAATTTCGCCTCTCTTTTAATGTTTTCACAACTTCCCTCCGAACAAACCAGAAAATATATAAAAAGGAAAAGAAAAAACAAGATTTCGCAATGCACACACAGATTAGTTTCATACACAAAATTCTCGATGCGAAATAAATAATACAACAAAAATCTAAAACTCCTCAATACAAAGGAAGAGAAAATTCTGAACCTTTCACTTTCAACAGCCAGACAAAACCAAGCTCACAACATTATCTTATCCTCAGAAAATGAACAAAAATCCCCAATGCACTCAACTAGTAACAACTACTCCTCACTCCACAATCCAAATTTTCTCCGCAACCAAACAGAACACAAGAAAAATAAAATAAGCACGAAATTCACAAAAAAAAAAAAAGCCCTCATCAAAACCACGAC
>JAYMTT010000681.1:0-11858 GCA_036898025.1 Hypseocharis bilobata
GCAGATCTTATCACTTGAGCCACAACCTGTTAGTTCAGGATACGAAACTTAAAATGACTACCCGCTCGAAAGTAAAGCACTCATACACACTCGTGAATTTGTGAACTCTAATAATTACCAAAATGCAGTATATTATTATCGTTCATAATATTATAAACTCGAAGAGTTTCATTCGTAAATCGTAATAATGTTCACGAGTTGTATCTTGTCATTATGCTAATATGTTAGAGTCACGTCAGTAAATAATCTCTCGGTTACTATTTTATTGCGCCCACGTGGCTCAACGCTAGCAATCTCACCCGAAACAACTGGACAAATCTAACAGGAGAGGATCCAGACTCCTCCCAGCAATCCTTTTGCTTTGGTCAGTTGGCCATCAACGACGAGCGGGCGGAGCAAATATTCATGAGCCCCGATTGAGTCCTCCATCCACACCAAATCCTCTCGAAATTGCTGAAGAATCTTCATCTTGCTCAGCTTCTCAATCTACATTCGCCAGAAATGCTTGTAAGTCTCTCAGTTTCTCTCTCTCGCGCGTTATAGAAACATGATCCAGATCTCACACGCAGAACTATCTAGGGTTTGCTGTAATTTGAAATTTTGTATATAAATTCTGATTTGGGTTGTTGTTGGCTGGGTTTGAATCTGGAGCGGTGCAGTTCAGGAGGGTTTTGGAGGTGGAACCACCGAGCCCGCTCAGATACTTGTTGTGAGCAGCGATCATGATGATCGGAGTGGTATTGCCCGTCGGATACATGATGTTCCGCAACAAGCGTGTGCCCACTTCTTCTTCTTACTCCAAACAGACGTAGGTGTGCTTTTTTTTTTTTTTTTATGGTTCGCTTATAATATGAATTTTGATTCTTTGTTATAGTGTGTGATTATGTCAAATTTTATAATTATCTGTTGGATCCAGAGTTCTCTTATTTCATAATTGAATTGTGGGTTTCAACCTTTTTTTATGTTGAGAGTTGACATTCTGGGTTTTTGTTCATTTTTGTTGCAAACTTTTCTCCCTTGTACTCATGTGAATTTTCATTTTTAGTAACAATGTATCATTGTTGGGAAAACTAGTTAATTGGATCTTTCATAGTATTCTGAAATTTTCTAGATATGCAATTTCAAATTCTTTAGTTTTGCCGAAGTTTTTGTATAATTAGGTACAATATCTTTTTCTGATCTTCATTTTTATTTGGTTATCAAGAAAAGGTGGAATAGCATTAGAAATAAAAATGATCCAGATAAACCAGAATGATACTACTCTGTATTTTAGGTCCTATTGTATTCCATATATAAACCAGAATGATAAACAGCATTAGAAATATTATGTTCTTTTACTTCATTTCTTTCATTACTGTTTTAAGCAACTTAATTGTAAACTCTACTCTCTATTATTGCTTCAAGCAAACCTATTGTAGAACATAATTCAAAAGTTATAACCGCTATGACATGAAAAGTCAGAACTTTTAGTATTTGTCCCATCTGAAGACAACTAATCTTACAATGCTGTGTTGGTATATCAGGAACAAAGTTTTGATTTAGAGACATTTGGAATAGAGAATGGGAGGTCAAATTCGTGGGTTGTCAAGCATAGCTTAGATGAAGAGAAGATCCCCTAACAGATTGCCCGAGTACAAATGTAAATGCATTGAAACTCCAATGATATGTTGGTACTTCACATCTAATTGAGTTTATAAAATGGTATGGATGTAGTTTATTTCATTCCTCACTATGGTTTTGACTTGATAAGGAATGGATTTTTGTTTGTTTTCACCATAGTTTTAGATGAGGAGTGTAAGAAGTCTATTCTTGTTTTTGCCTGCGTGCCTTGGCTAATTACTTTGTCCATCTTTATACTCGTTTTGTTTGTGTGGCAAGTAGTTGGGTTTTTTCTTCTTCTTGGCAGAGAAATTAAATAAAGTGCACCATTTATGATAATGAATAGTAGGGTATGCATTTTGTACTCCTTCCGCAGCTCCTTTATATTTTTTCTCTTCAAGGTGATATATTAAATTGCTTGTGCATAGGGAAGAGCTATAGTTAGTATTTTCTTTATCCTTGAACTGAAGTGATGGAATATGGTAGTATATATCACTGACAAGGAATTTGTACTAGCGTGGGGTACTTTAGATTTAAAGATGTTTCTAGAGGATTATGCACTATGACAAATTCACTAGCTTTGCCATCCCATTTCATGTTCTGCAGCTGAATGCTTTCTAGGTGAACTTGGGTTGTCAGAACAACTAGGGTAGTCCTGTTCTTCTTTTGCCTTTTTATTTTTGGGGTTTTTTGGCTGCGTGAACTATAGCACCATATTACATGTATTTTCAAATGGTTGTTGAAATACTTGGCATTTAGATGCACATACCATTACTGTTTTAGTGAAATGTACATTTCATAGAAAAATGTAGACTATGTTTGGTGGTATATACATCTTAAAAACTCATGCCAAGAGTCCTCTACCACCCAACAGTTGGACTGTGATGCCCAAACTCGTGCATGTCTCGCATAATGGTACCATCCCCAGTTGCTGGAAAAAAAACAAGGGGATAAATATAGATGAATATAGGCTTTTGGAGACTCAGTTCCGATGAGATATTTGACAGTTCTTGAGTTGTGCTAAGCAAAATGTAGTGTACTGATATGTTTTAAGTTGAAATTATTTGCTTGTACTAACTTTCAGAGTAAGTTATGAATAGTGAAGTGAGCTCGAGTTTAGTTAATTGGGTAGTAACTATACAACAAGGCATTTCTTTGTGTGCTATGTGCATGAGGATGAAATGTTTCGTTTAGCCCATTTTATTTTTGAAACCAATTGAAACCCAAAAGTTTCATTTAGCCCGAGTCTGAGTTTAGATACATGAAAACTGACTATAATTTAAAATTTTATAGTAGACTTGAGTTGTTTAGCTAATTCAAGTTTTAGCTCGAATCGAAATCCAATCCAGAAAAGCTGAGCATTTTAAGTACTTGATAATGCTCAAGCCCATTTGCATACAACAACCTTGTTCAATGTTCACAAGTACTCTGGTCAATTTCAAATTTATCTCCAGCTGATCTTTGGAAATAAAGAACAAAAATAGTTTCCAAGTAAATATAATTGAATCACAAGAACTAAGAATTAGAAATAAGTAGAATATTCTTGTTCAATACTCCATTCTTGTACAACTACTCCAATTGGCCCAAGCATGAGGCCAATTAATAAACAGCTGTAAATTTTCTCAAGTCATTGTGTATGCAGTATGCCTAGCTGTAGAGAAGCATGCTACGTGGGAAGTTAAAATCATGGTCCAACCACAATTAAGAGCAATAGCCTAAAGATAGAAACGTGTCAACCAACTGTACAAATGGCACACAATGTACTACACCAAACAAAAGGCGAACGCTATAAATCACCCCATTTGCCTAGTGCTTCTCCAACATGGATTCTATCCCCACGTTTCACACAAAAACTGAACTCTGATGAGGAATCCTTCTCTTTCAGTGTCTTCGATACAGGAGCCTGGAAGACAAGCACCACCGTTGAGCCCATGTTGAATGCAGCCACCTGAGAGAATGAAAAGCATGAAGAAAATAATGAAACCGTGTCAACCAAATCACAAGGTTACGATTTCAGGTTTATATGGACAGGTCAAGTAAAATGAAAACACAACACAGATTAACACACATCAGGCCAAACTGATCTTAGTCTCCAAATGATTCTCATTATCAAAGGGTTCAAGAATGCATCAGAAGTTCCAAAACTTAATTACCAGTAAAAGGAATCCCACCCCATTGGAACAAGACTTGGCACATATAAATCTTCTAGACCAAAGAAGAAGAAGTCTATGCAAAGAAGAAAAATGAGGAAAAAACAGAGAATGCTGTTCGTTATCCAGCAGAGGTTGTTTCAGTTGATTAGTGTTTAAAACTTTAATCAAGATTGCTTGTTGTTCTCTTTATATATAACTGAATTTATGAGTTGTGACTATCAGATCTTAACTGAACAAAATCCAATAACTTTACCTCATTGCCTTTCTTGAGCATCATGCCAATACCCTCAGGTTCATACACCCGTTCTTCTGGAGGGTCTGAGTGCAGTAACTTCTTTCTTGGGCGATTTGTCCGTAGATCTGGTTCAATGAGAAGCTGCCATTTGCAAGTTAAAAGTACAAAACAATGTCAGTGAGGAGAAGCTAGTTATTTCAACTGCAAACAAGTCTACTACCAGAAGAGTGCAGAAAAAGACAACAAAGTCTAATTTTAAGACAGTACAAAAAGTCTTTTGTTCAATACAGCAGGTGGCATGTAGTCTCAATCTTGCTTTCTATTTATAGAGATCAATTCTCATCATCTAACTTGCCTCAGTTTTCTTATAAGACCAACCCAAATGATGTCCACAATTCTGTTTTTACACACTATATTTGGTCATAAAACCATGCTTAATACTGGGACCATACATGTGATTTTGGAGGGGAAAGAGTGTATTTCAGCTCATTATTGGAAAAGAGTTTCTTACCTTAATTGACCCAACATTTGTTGCACCAACTGCAGCGATTGCCATAAATCCTTCCTTCCATCGACCTTCTAGCACAACCTGATGATCAGAATATGAGACAATCTGTAAGACCACAATCATTCATAAAGATGGGCAATAATTGCTAAGCCAAGCATATTTACAGTAATTTGAATTATTTGGCACCAGAAAACAAAACAAAAATTTGGAATGTTCAGAAATATTCTATGAGAAAAAAGAAAAGGTCGGATAGCTAGCAAGAGTGAATCCCAGAAGTAAACCAGCAGCAGTTTATGGAATATTGAATCACATGTAGTTGATATCAAGTACTTGGTTTACTGCTTTCTTGAGCTAAGTTGACCGGAGCTGAATCTAAAGTTAAAATGATAGTTTATACTCTAGAACTTTGAAGTTAAGCACACTGGGTGTTGGCAAATATTTTGTCAACTTAAGGCCATAACTGCCTTTCCTACTTGATCTAGCTGCTGTAAGTAGCAATAGAAAATTTCCAATTCGGAAACTAAAAATGCCATGGCATGGTTAATCGATGGGAATATCAGTCCTCTGGAAGACATCAAAGATAAAATTTGTCCAAATGCACTTTGACCTAAAATGTGAAAAAAAATCCAAAAACACTATAATTTTTGTTAATAGAGAACCAAGATCACCAATGGGATTTTCTTATCTCCTAGAAGGCTACAATCGTTTCATTCTAGCCATGTTCACATCCTTCATAAATGCATTACACTACTGCTCACTTTGACATGGCCTCTTGATGGATCTCTACAAACAACTTCCCCCTATTTGCTGTTGCCTTGAAGGTATGGTTGCTAGACTCTAGGATTTGTTTTGCCCTTATTTTTCTGAATATTTTGTCATCACCTGGTTCTTCAGCAATTCTAAGTAATCTTTGCATTCCTCCATATTAGATAACGTTTTAGTTCTGTAACTTTTTTTTTTTCTTCTTCATCAATATTTTAATCAATTACAAATAGTAAGATAATTACTCTCTTATTCTCTGAATGCAGATAAAAAAAATAATATGAAAACATAATTAAAGTTTGCCAAACTGCCCCACCACTTCATGTTAGGACAAGATTTGTGAACTGGAATTACCCTTTCATTCTCCACATAAAGATTCTTGATTGTTCTTGTAGCACGTTCATTCAAAGGAAATAGATTGCCTGTATAGTACAGATAACTCAATTATACATATACCAGTAGGAAATAAAATCAGCTCAATAAAATATGATAGAATAGAATCTAAACTATTTAACTCAAACTCAAATATCTAGTAGAGAAGAAACCAACAGAACAACAAACAGTGGAACTCAGCAAAACCATAGTGCACTCATTTCCTTGTTTAATCCATGAAATAGAGGGAGGGGGTGCAAGCAGCCAGTTTTCAGTGGGATAACCATATTCAACAGTAGATTACCCCTCTCCATGTTCATGGCATTATGCAACTAATTGTGACCACCTATAACTTCCCATTGCCTACCATTGGAGTTGGACCTCAAATTTTAATCTGAGGCAAACTTCCAAGACATCTTTTTGAAAATGGAAACTAACATGTAAATGCCAGTGTCTGAAGAACATTTCAGTAAACAAAAGAGACACATGTATGTACTGTTCAGAATTATTCGAACATACTAAACCATTCTTCAGTTTGATCACATATATATGAGACACTCCACAAACATAATGGACATTGAGTTACCTGAAAAATGTCGGGGAACAAAAACATTCCAGTCAACTGGTGAGTATATGCGATGATAGTCTCCAGGCTTTAAGTATATTACACAGTAGAAAAGGCCTCTCATTGGACTGCAATGAAATTTTTGAATAGATAGATTAATTTGCATTAACTTTGACTTCCTGGAGAATTTAAATGTTGTTTAGAAGATAGATCATTTGCCAATAAACATGGAGTACAGTATAAATCAATCAAATCCAGGCCTTTTAATCGCACTTATAAGACCAGGACATGAATGTAGATTGGTTACTGTTTCACCACTTGCCCAAAACAGCACTCAGGCCATTCCAGCTAGAGGTAAGACTGAGGCTCGTACTTAGTAAACCTGATAGCAAAAAACCTAGAGGCTCATGCACATAAGTGCAGGTGTATGCAATTACCTCATTGAGGCTGGGTCCCGAACTTTAGGAGAAACCAATAAAGACTTCTTACTCTTCTCTATAGGAGTATTAGCCTCTTCACTACCATTCTCATGCATATCTTCTTCAGCCATCAATGGAAGGAAAGAGCTTCCACCAAGCAGAGAAGAAACAGAATAGGAAAACCCTTTGACTTGATCAATCATAGCCCCCACTCCTTTTATTTCTCCAAATCTGAGAACAGTACCATCTACAGGACTAACCTATTATCACAATAGAACAGACATACAGGTTCAATAATTGTTAGCGACACTTCATAGGATAATAGAATGGGCAGATAAGATGCCCAAGAAACTGGTTAGCAGTTACCAGGCATTGTGGATCGGGGTCAATAGGCCTGGAACCTTCTTTCAATGTGCGAGCAAAGAACTCCTGTAAAGAAGTGTATTTCTCCAGAGGTAGAGCTGCTTCTTCTAAGTCTGGAATACAAAACAGATCACAGTTTTATATATTTCACTTCTACTTTTTCTGCATATACTGTAACAATAACAATTTCTAGTCAAGAAATAGTGAACCACTGAATACAATAAAAACGGTATTAAGAAGGGTAAAAAAACCATACTTGAATGGAATGCCCGAGCCCATCCTTTATAAACATGTGGACGCAGCCAGACAGGAAGTTCCTATAAACAGCTTATTTTAGCAAGTAGGTAATCAAGACATAGTTATAGCAAAATGCAAGCTAGAAATTTTTTTCTAATACAAAAAAAAAGGTGCACGAACATGTAGTACACATATCAATAATCAACAAAAACAAAAAACCATAGGATAGAGCTTCTTACAAGAAATAACAACTCTAAGCTTGGTAGATTAATATAATTCCACCAAAGTCACCCAGAAAGGCAGTGGCCTGGTCTAATTCTTAAAACCAATATATGAAGCATCAAACATCATTAAGATAGGGAAATTATCCCAACTTCAAACAAATATTAAGTGTTCTCATGGCAGCATGCAATTCAAGCTAAAGGGTGCAAGATGGAAGACACAAAAAATGAATCAACGAAGCAAGTTAAACAATAGACAAACTACGGGAAGACCACCAAATTATAAGAACAATTTAAATAGATAATAGGTTAAAATTTTCAGCTTGTAAAATAGAAAGACCACTCACCACACTTGTCAAGGAACCCCACAATCTAGAAATGGGGCGCAAAGGTAGCAATCTCAGAAATCCAGCCTACAGTTGGCAACGCATAAGAATTAATCTTAGAAGTAAGACGTTAGATGTGAAAAATTACAGCATATTTGTAGCTGACACTTCTGTTCTTCTCTTTTTCCTTTTTTTTTCTTCCAAAAGTTTATGTAGCTGAAGCGTACCAATTATAATATAAGTAGCGCAATAAAAACATATTGATGCGTAACGTAGGCATCTTACTTTTGCGTCAGGTTGAAATTCAAATTCAATTCCTTTCTCCCGCACTACTTCAATCTACAACAAGAAAGAAAGAAAGAAAAAAAAAAGATTTAGCTGATGAATGTGAAACACCACATCTGAAAAGCTTTGGGTGGATGAGTAGAGGTATTGAGTGCATGTAACAATGAGTCCAGTTCATTATAACACAGACCACAAATTTTGTAGGACCAACCCAATCTATGTCTCAACCTGAAACCTACAAAATTTTGTAAGACCAATCCAACCTATACCTCATTCTGAAGCCTACTTTAGACTGGTCCATGTTCAACCATTTATAACTAATTTAAGAATAAAAATTGATTTGAAATCCTATTTGATAAATATAACATGTGAAGACATATAGAAAGAGTCTTGCTATTCAGTAGAAGCTGTTCCGAACCAATAGATACAGTTACTGTATCACTAGGACGTTGTGGACAATGTCTTAACAGTAACTAACCAATCCACACTCTGATAGGTCTTAGCAGTCTGGCTCACTTCAACCAGCAAAACATCAATGGTCTAGCTTACCCACATGGGACTCAATTTAGGATCTACTGCATTGCTTGAACAAAATATTTACGACTCATCCACACCAAGATTTTCTGTTTATTATCACATCAGATACAATGCTATTGGTTACACTCACCAAGTACAAATAATTGCTTCTAATTCTAAACGATCTAAAAAAAAAAAACCAGTGACCACTTCAACATCTAAGAGTATGAACTTATATGCACCTTCTTGTCTTCATAGAGCCGACGAGCGTGAAGAACACCAAGCATAAGCAAAATAGCAGCTGTGGCGCCAGGTACCATAAAGTAATTACCTGCATACTCGTCCTCTATAATGAGCTTCACATGCTTATCAGGATCGGCAATATAATAATTGAACAATAAATAGTTTATGATAGAGGTTCTTTTTCCTTTTTGGTTTTTACTCTACACCGACTTCGTCACAACTTACTAATGAACAGTAACTGTTCACTGTTCTCTCCCCCACCCCCATATATTTAAGCAAATTTCTGGCAGAGAGTATTGATGTTGAAAATTTTAGCTTAAATTCAGCCAAATTTCTGAATCTCTTCACTGAAAAATTTAGGCATTCCGTATCAACCAAGCTTACAACTCTAGAACCATCACATTCATAAGCAAACTTGATTTTCATTTTGTTTGATTTAGTTTATTGTTTCTTCAGGCATTGTACATTTTAGGAGTACTTTTGCTAGTTTATGAAGCAAAATCGCCCTAAACTTGTTCAAATTAAAGCAAGAAGCAACAGTCTCCATAAGCTAACCAAACAACATGATAAAAGTAGAACTCACAAACCACATCGAGTTTCTATTCACTAGATTTTCTCGGAAAATGGCTGGATAAGCGACTGTTTCTATTTCACTAAACTTTCTCGGAAACCAAACAGAAAATGGCTGGATAAGCGACTGACCTTGAGAACCGTTACTGCCGCCATTAGAAGTAAAAGCACGAGCTCGAAACGTTGAGTGGATCCTTCTCAGAGGAGTGAAGAGACGACGCTGATTGAGTTGCGAACGGCAAGAGAGTATGAGGAGTCTGCGCCAATTCCCGAATTTCATCTTTGCGGTGCGATTTGAGGCTTCGAGTTGCAGAGACGATTGTCTGGTTAGGTCTTGCTTGCGGCAAGCGTTTCTTGTGTGAGACTGAATTCGGGGACAAGTCAGATTTTTATAGACGGTCGGAGACGCGAGTGACAAGTCACGCTAGGCACCATTATTTTCGTTTGAGGACCAAGGAAAAGAAAATAAAGAAGTAAATCATTGTGGAGAAATGAATAAGTCAAAAATATATGTATATATGTATACTTATAAAGGAGCTATCCACGAATCTTGTTAACTGCATTTGATTTCCATGTACTGTAACTCTACTCAGAATATATGTATACTTATATAATATTGATTTCATCTCACATGGTTAATTTTTGAACAAATTAAGCTTCTTAATTAAAGAGATCGTGGCTCTACATGACTAGATTATATATCTTGACATATTTGTTCTAATTAATTCAACTAATCTATTTTTTTCTTTTGACAAGGAACTACTTTGATCTCTCTCTTTTTTCAAACGGTAAAAAGATTTTATTAATAGAAATAAAGGCTTAAGAAGCCTGATACACCAACATATATAATATCACCACAAGGCACACCCTACAAGAACAGTGTCGCATCTAGAAGAACTGAACAAAATGAGACTAAAGAAGACATTAAGGCAAATGATACAGAGCACCCACAACACAGACCCAGCCAATAGCCTAACCACTAAGGAGGCAAAGATCAAGCCACCCTACCTCAGCCAAACAGCTTCTCAAAAGACACGAATAATAAGAAAAAACCATAAGAATCATTGGAATAAGCCTGAACCAGCAGAACCAAGACATTACCAACTAAAATGCACTCGGCAACATCATGAAACCCAATTAAACCAACACTACCAGGCACCAAGAATAGATGCCATGAAACAAAAGCACCCCAAATCAGACCCATGGCCAGAACCTTGATCCGAAACAGCAGACATAAAGGAACACTATCAGACCACCATGCCAAATGCAACACAAACCAAGGAATGAAGATTGAAGATAGGAAATTAAAGGAAGTAGAAACAATCCCACTCTCTCTGGAAACAACTTCATAGGATGCGAAGTAGAAACAATCCCACTCTCTCTTTCTCTCTCTAAATATATATATTTATATATATGGTCTTCCAATCAAAACAGAGAAGGGCAATTTCTTAATTTTTAGACTCTTAGAAAATGAGTTCAATTTGTGCAATCTAACATCCAAGCACAAGTTACAAAAAAAAGAGGGAAAATCCATGAGCCTGAAAAAGCATATTTCATCATTCAATTCAAGTGATGCAAACAAATCGGTTGAGCTTGAACTACCACCTAGCACTAGCACTAGCAGCAGTTGGTAACGTATCATTGTATCATGTATCATGTGGGGTAACTACTTTACCTTAATTACAACCTTGCTAGCTAGACAGAATTCTACGAATAACTGTTATACCATTCAAACCTCATATGTATGCATGTCAACTCAACATGTGGAAATGCATGTAAAAGCAAGCAACCCCTCTACAATCATCAGTTGTCTAGCCTAAAATAACCAAAATACTAGCCACCTTGGTTCTGTTCTAAAAAATCATGCCTAACATTCATTACTCAACACCACCCCTCGCGCTAATGGCAACATATAAAAATTCCACATGAACAATCCATCAAACTAATTACATCAGATTTATGTGCTACACTCATAGGTAGAGTATGAGAACAAATAAATAATCACGTCAGTCCATCATCCAAATACAAAGAGATGCCCGCAAGGATGAATGAAGTCACCAAACAATTTTACTTGTTCACCATTTTACTTGTTCACAATTTTACTAGTAACTCTAATTCAGTAACCAAACAATTATCACAATTAAGGATTAATTTAGTAACCAAAAAATTTTACTCGTTCACCAGTAACTCTAATAATAACAATTTTACTCCCAAAATCCAAAATTGGGGTTCCCAAAATTGTAATGAAAATCCTTAATATTTTATAAAAACAGTCGCATGAAAGCAGGAAGCACTGCATGAAACAACAAATTGTATATAAAATTAATGTAATTGAAAGAACGATAAGAATCGTTTACCTGCTCAGATGATGAAACTTTTAAGAAAAAAGCCAACCAAAGTCCCCAAAAACCACTACAGGAAGCGTTGCTTCTGCAATGAGACCCTATGCAAACCAACCCAACACAACAGCGCTTTCAACACCAA
>JAYMTT010000682.1:0-11847 GCA_036898025.1 Hypseocharis bilobata
TTTTTCCCTTTTGTCATATAAGCTCGTTTCCATTGTTTCGTTTGCTTCTGCTTGATTTTGTTTTTGAATTCTCTTCTGGGTTTTGTTTGTTATGTGGAAATTTGTATGTTGGCCTGCAAAAGTTCATATTCTTTTTCTGTTTTGAGTTTCAGTTGTTAAGTTAAGAAAGCTCTTATTTTTTGCACTCATTGGCTTCTGGAACATGTTTGGCCTGGAATTTTCTAGTGAAAATCTCTACTGGGTTTGGAGCTGTAGGTGAAATTTGAATGTTTCTCACTCTTTCGGTTCGCGTATATTGAGAGCCTTTAGCTCCTTTTGTACTTGTGTTTTCAATTGTTTAAGTGTATACAGCTGCTTTGGTTTGGTGGTAAGGAAGATAGGATGTAGTCATGGAGAAAATTCCAGTTCTTGGTCTCTTTCAGCTCCTTTTTGGTTATCATGCCCGCCCGATTGCTCTTTGGAGTCATTAACTTTACGGCATTGAATACTTTAGCTGAGATGTTTACTACTACTGTTTTGATCTTCTGTTTTGATTTGTTGTGTTTAAGTATTTCTTTACAATACCATCTCTTGGATGATATGATATGACAATGCACTTCCACATGTTTGGTTTTTACACCGTGTAAATGAATTTTGTGTTGGTTAGGTTGCTTAATGATTGTTGTAGCGTAGTGTGATTGCACAGTCTACTGGTGCAAATCCTTCATCAATTGTGTCTATCACCTAGCCACATACTCCTCTACGCTGCCATTGCATCAATAATATACGCTACTTCTGTGGATAATCGTGACACTGTAGGGTGTCTGAACCCCATTGAACCCAAGTTTGGCATCTCAAAGCGCAACTAGTTCAAATGCTTCACCTCCTTTGTATAGGAGAGAAACTGTCCCACTTATATACCTCAGTATACATAGTTTCTTAGCCTTTGCATGAATTGGCTCACTACTCCAATTGCATATGGCAATGTTTTAGGTAGCAAAAATCTTGTGTATGCTTAATCACCTCTATTCTGAAGTACTCTTCTTAAAAAACAGAACATCTACTTATGTTAGCTTGATATCACTGAAAGACCTTGTTCATTTACAGATTCGGAGATGTGTTACAAGTGCAAGACTTGAATGTCATTTTGCGTCATTTTGGGACACTAAACAGATGGCAGGATCTTTCTCAGGTGCTACGACTTGGACTTGTAACTCATAGTTCTTTTCTTTGATTGCGTCAACCAAATTGACTTCTAAACATCTATTCCCTTCTCTGTCCGTTCTCTTTTACTTCTTTCTAAAGTTGTTTTGTTTATGCTTGACCTGATCAATGGTTTTGCTTAATTTCAATTACCTGGGTGATTATTGCTTTTATTCTTATTATATATTTGGAATTGTTGCAGCTCTTTGACTGGATGCTACGGCATGGGAAGATTAGTGCTTCATCTTATACCAGTTACATAAAATTCATGGGGAAAAGCCTAAACCCTGTTAAGGCACTAGAAATTTACAACAGTATTCAAGACGATTCAACCAGAAACAACGCTTTCATATGTAATTCTCTTCTTAGGTGTTTGCTGAAGAATGGCAAGTTTGATAGCAGTATGAAATTGTTTCATCAGAAGGATGGTTTAACTCCAGACGCCATTACATATAGTACAGTATGCCAATTAAACTCATTATGTAATTCCAGTTTACCTTGCATTTGAAACTGGTTGTCTGATGTTTGAATAGCTGCTTAATTATTTGGAAGTTGACAAGATTCCTGCAATTCATGCTATTTGCATTTTTTTCTGTTTGTTCAGTTTCCTTCATTCCTACTATGTTTTGTCATCCTTAGCTGCTTACAGGTTGCACGAAAACCAAACACGGCTATTCCAAGGCATTAGAGCTGGTTCAAGAGATGAAACATTATGGTCTGCAAATGGACAGTGTAATCTATGGGTCACTTTTGGCTGTTTGTGCCGCAAATAACCAATGCGAAGAAGCTGAGAGCTATTTTAACCAGATGAAAGATGAAGGACATTTGCCTAATGAATTTCACTATAGCTCTTTACTCAATGCTTACTCTATAGTAGGAGACTTTAAGAAGGCTGACGAGTTGGTCCAAGATATGAAATCTGCAGGGTTAGTACCAAATAAGGTTTGTTTCATGGTCATCTTGCCATTATAGTTTATTATACTCCCTCTGTCCCACAATAATGGTCCTATTTGACTTTTTGCAAACATTAAGGATAAATTTTTAATGGTTGACTTTCCACTTTCTACCTATGTAACGAACTCCAAAAGTTGTAACAACTAACTAACTTAAAGGGTAATGTAGGAAAAGTGGGTATTATTTGTTATTAAAAAGGAATGTGGACACTTAATTTGGGACATCCATTTTAGGAAAAGTGGACGGTTAAAGTGGGACGGAGGAAGTATTTGATAACGAAATTTTAATATTTTCTTTGGCTGCTGGTAAGTTGCAATCGGGGAATTGTGCATTTATGGTTCCGAGTACTGAAAATTGTTCTTCTTAAGAGCTCTTTGTCCAACTTCCCTCCAGTCTTTCTTTGTTTATCTTTCCGGTCTCAATTGCATGGAAATTCAAATAAATGCAGATTTCTTTTGACAGGAATATAGTTGTAAGTGCCATTTGGTTGATATGAACCATGATATGAGTTAATTTGGAATCTTGAATCTAGATTAAGCTTGGGAGATCCGGTCATGGAACAGTTTGTTGACAAATATTTATAGTTTGCAGTTTGGTTCTGTTGGTGCAATGCCACAAACTAAGTATGAGGGAAATCGGGGGTTTTGATTATGAACTTTTGAAATAGGATATCATTGTTCTTTATAGGCAGTTTTCCTTTTATTCTTCACTTGGTTGATACTTTTTAGCCTCTGTATTTGGCCCAAAACCAGTCGGTGTGGTTAACTTATGCCTCAATTTTGAATGTCTGGTTCGCAAAGCACGTATCTTATATAAATGCTTTTCTCTTCACCTTATATCATATTCTATTATTTTACTTTTCTTTTGTTTCACTTACAATTTAGTTCTTCTTGATTCCCTTTTTTCTGTGCTTTTGGACTGCTTTATTCAGTATATTATGCTTTTGTTTATTTCTAATATCTATGGCTGTTGAAACTTCAGAGATTGGTCTCAAGTTCATAATGCAACTGCTTGCAGGTAATTTTAACAACTTTATTAAAGGTCTACGTGAGAGGAGGTTTGTTTGATAAATCAAGAGAATTGTTAACTGAGCTCGAAGCGTTAGACTACGCTAAAGATGAGGTACATTTATATATATCTTTATTTTTTATATTTATGTATGATACAGGCTGGGATTGTCCCAAGTGTCAACTATGTCACAGATGTAGTTTTCTGTTTAGGACAATATCCTTCAGAGCTAAGTGGTGGTTGCCTTAGTAATTCTAAAAAGGATAGTGTATTTTCAAAAAGACCGTTATGTCAAAAGATTGGCTGGGAATCATTACATTCAGAGTTTTATATGCTTCAATTTCATAATGTGTTATTTATGATTTATCATCTACAGCTGTCCTACTTATGCAGCTCATCATACACGAATTGATTTTGTAGATGCCATACTGTTTATTGATGGATGGTCTTGCTAAGGCTGGGCGTATAGATGAAGTTAAGTCAATTTTTGATGAAATGAAGGAAAAATGTGTTGAATCTGGTATGTCTTCTGCTAGTCATTGACCCTTCTAGTAAGCATCCCTTAACATTAATTTTGTATGCATAAATTTGAATGTCAAGCTAAAGCATCTTGTATTCTATTTCAATTTGAAAATTTTATTTATGAACTTATTTATTTAGATTTAGTATCATCCATTGTATACATGAAAATGTGCCTTTTCACCTGCAGGTGGCTATTCCCACAGTATCATGATTTCAGCATATTGCCGAGCTGGGCTTTTGGAAGAGGCAAGGCAATTAGCGAGGGATTTCGAAACCAAGTATGACAAGTATGACTTGGTTATGTTAAATACAATGCTCTGTGCTTACTGCAGAGCTGGTGAAATGGAGAGTGTGATGCAAATGCTCAAGAAAATGGATGAATCGGCAATCATCCCTGATTACAATACCTTTAATATCCTAATCAAATACTTCTGCAAGGAGAAGTTGTATTTGCTTGCATATCGGACCTTGGAGGACATGCATAGAAAAGGTTACCAAGTAGAAGAGGTAAGGTATCAATTTTTGGATGCTGTGATTCTCTAATAGTTTAAGATTGAAACCGGAGAATGCCACATTTGGGTGTGTATGATACAGCTTTTTGACTTGGTCAATGGATTGCATGTAATCATTAGGTTAAGTTTAAGGACTGAACCCAAATTCGGATATTTACATTGTCTTGCAGGAAACCTGTTCCTCGCTAATTTTTCATCTAGGTAAAACCCGAGCCCAATCGGAAGCATTCTCTGTCTACAATATGTTGAGATATAGCAAGAGAACGTTGTCCAAGGCACATCATGAGAAGATTCTGCACATCTTAATATCAGGGAAGCTTCTCAGAGATGCTTACGTAGTAGTCAAGGTATTCTCTAGTTTTTTAAGGATGATTATAGGTATATTCTTTGCTATCTCGTTATTGATTATTTTCTTGGACTGTATTCTGGTCAGGACCATGCAGTGTTCATATCTAAGCCTGCTAAAAGGAAGTTTGCAAGAACATTTATGAAGTTCGGCAATATCAACTTAATAAATGATGTCATGAAAGTTATCCATTCTTCTGGCTACGGGATTGATCAGGTAAAAATCAAAGGTCTAGACGAGTTACCTCTTAACAATTTTTGTCCCGTTCTTCATTTAAGCAGGGACATCTATCTGGGTCACATTTCTTATGGGTCCTAGAGTATAATTTTGCTACATTTTTGTTCTATTCTATCCTCAGGAACTATTCCAGATGGCCATATCGCGCTACATTGCAGAACCTGAAAAGAAGGACTTGCTTCTTCAGTTGCTACATTGGATGCCAGGCCAAGGCTATATTGTTGATTCATCGACGAGAAATCTAATCCTCAAGAACTCACACTTATTCGGTCGCCAACTTATAGCTGAGATATTGTCCAAACAGCATACAATGGTGTCGAAAGCATTGAGATCACCCGAGAGAAAGGATAGATGAATTTGAAACAAAGAGGGTTTCAGGTAAGCCTTTTTTTTGGCTTTGGCTTAACCCGCTGTAAAATATAACTAGCAATATAATGCTCACTAGGCATGAGACTGCCAATGGTTAAATCTGACGTTTGAGAAAGCCTTGTATGGTGTATCTGGTTGGAAAACGCAATAATAACTTGTTTTACAAATAAAATTTCCACTTTGATTCACACGCAAGGTGGGTTTCTGTTTCGTTCTGATGAAAGATTTGCTGCATTTAGATTTAGATGTGTATATAAAATTTAGGATTGAAATAGATCATACTGATCATTTTAAAGCTTCTGCTCCCTAGCATCTGTTTCGGAAAGGATTGGTTAACGACTTTCCATTGTATATTTACTCTTTAGAAGGAAGCATATATTTGATAACAATTAGGCTTATCCAAAAACAAATTTTGAACATCATTGGCACATTATACAGAAATAACCACACATATAATTCATCTCTAGGTTAGTACCCCTTCGAGATCTCTACAGGGTACAAATGAATTCTATCTGACCACGCACTTTTCACATTTGGGTCAATATCTGAAATACATTTCCATACTGCACTGTTACACTTGAATCCGCTTCCGAATGAAATTTGCCAAACCCGGTCTCCCTTTTTAACCTTTCCTTTTGCCTCTAGATAGCATAGCTCATACCAATTTGAAGACGAGGAAGTGTTGCCAAATCTGTATAGTGTCATCCTTGAAGCTTCCCCGTCTTCCTTGTGCAGCCTAAGCTTATCCTCAACAGAATCAATCACAGCCCTTCCACCAGCATGTATGCAGAAATGCTTGAAAGCCTTCTTGAAATTTGGCACATAAGTCCCCTTCCCTTGGCCAAAAAGCCGAACCTTCTGGCTAACTACTGACAGTCCATATCGGAGCAGCTCAGAGAATGGCAAGACCAGCGGACCTAACTCTTCAATATTGGTCCTCAGAGCATCTCCTGCCACATGTAGAAGCGCCTTTGATATCAACACTCCTACATTCCCATCTTTATCAGGTTTTTGGCAGACAACATGGTAAGACTTGTCGTCGGATGCCATGTTGGTTCTGACAAGGTGCTGGAGTTTGTACTTGGCTGTTCGTCTGTCTTGCTTCCTGTTGGACAGCAAAACAGCAGCTCCTCCCATACGAAATAGAACGTTGGCGAGGAGCATGGCCCTATCTACACCCATGTAGCCATTAGGTGTTACAGCTTCTGTGCTGAGAACTAGAGCTACTGAATTCTTGTGAACTTTTAGGAGATCTTTAGCTAAATTCACCGCGATGAGACCAGCACTGCATCCCATTCCACTGAGGTTAATGCTCTTTACATTGCTCCGGAACCCAAACTTGTTTATGACCATAGCTGCAAGGGAAGGTATAGGACAGGAGAGGCTACAGTTTGATATAAGAATGTCGATGCTCTTAGGATTCATTTTGTGTTTCGAAAGAAGATCTTTGACAATATTAAAGAGAACCTCTTCGATTTCTTCTCGAGTTTTGTTCAAGGAAGTGTTGATAGGGGGGATCTCATGCATCGCAATGGGTACAGAAGCCTCGTCGCCTATGCCTGATCTTTCCAGTATTTTCTTTTGGAGATCAAGGCTCTCTTGATCAAAGACACAACTATGTTCGAAGTGTTCTATGAAAGCAGAGATTGGGGCCCTGAAGTGATCCGGTGGCAAATAGCAGCTGAAGTCAACTAGGTAAACACAGTTGGATCGGAAAAAACAGATAAGTGCTAGGATTAAGGTGGTTGAAGCTACAAAATGGGTGAGGGAGATGGGGAATCCTTCTATTACAGATAAGATCGGGAGAGAGAAATATTTTAACAGAAACATCAGCATTGTCGAAAACTAGGCTTGAAACTATCAGATTTCCCAATAATTTTGTTTTACATGAGGTAAAGCAATAGGAAAAAAGTAGGGCTATATAAATGTGGAGAGAAACTATTAGAGACTCGAACTGATGCACTTCTCTCTCTCGTGCAGATTAGGCAATGACAAAACATGTAGAAGAACTAAACTCTATAATTTCCAGTATAGATTTGATTGTTGTTTTCTTGCTTGTGAAAACGTAGGTACCAAAAATTTAGAGCATGACAAAGGCATGAATTTTTATATCTTGGATTGGTTTTGGCAAAGCTAGCTTGCTGGTATGCAAGTTTTCTGCACTTTTTGTGCTTGCATGCTTAATTTCTGCAGGGATAGGCAACCTTATTTTGTGTAATCACGAAATTTGTGTGTAAACCAGAATGGTTATGTGTTTTAGTTAAACTAAACTTAAGTTTGCATGTCTATTGTCTAATACTACTATAATTAAGCCATCGACATGCTATTCCTTACATGACATTGCCCTAAGCATTTCTTTTCGAGAATTTTGCATATAGAGAGTTAAGTTATAAACTCCAATGGAAAAAAAAAACTAAAACAGATTAAGACGAGGTACAAAGGCCATTTTAATGTGTCTCTTGTTTTTGTTATTATGATTATAATTTTTTTTTTAAAAATTGTTTATTCTTGAGTACTCTTCGACTCTACAAGCATAATTATTTAGGCTTATTTGTATTCTTGGCATTTTGAAATTTATCTATCTAGTGTTGTAGATTGAAAAACATTAAAAATATACACAAATTAGATATGATTAAGATGTTTGTTTTTAATAGCTTTTGTAGAAAAAAAAACTGATTATCGTGTTGCAAGTAATATTTTAGCGGAAGATTGGGTTATGTGTGTGCTATTATCCATAAATGAAAACTTACATTCCTGATCCACCTTCTACCATTTACCCAATATCTCCCCCATAATGAATTCCGCCCCCTGATATATTTAACCATCACAATCTGGTCCGGTATGTGTTAGTTATGTAGACTAAGCTAGCGACTAGTTCTTGCTCTGCCGCAGAAGCTGGTGGTGCAACGACTACCCTGTCTTCTTCGCTGCACTTACTATGCAGTCGATAACTTGAAAGACTTGAGTGCTTATATAACAGCGTGTCGCGTAGGAAATGAAGAAAAAGCTTTCATGCCAAATTCATTTACTCTATTTACTTGGATTTGTCATGAGAATACAATGAGAAAATATCGTGTTTTCTTTTCTATTTCCTTTTGCTTCTCTCTTGACTCAAAATATACAAAGAGATATATTACATTGAAAAACATATTTTTCCTATCCTTAGCCCATGTTTGAGTGAAGCTACCAAGGCAAAATTGCAATTTTTGTTGTTTGCAGAAGCCATTAAAGCCATGACTAAATCAACCTGAGACTCGAGCAAAGTATATAATGCCAAACTCATGAGACATTGTCATGTTTTTGATTAGTTACATTTTTGTATATATAACATATTTTCGGGCTCTCAACACTGAATTCCAATAGAGCTAGCAGATCAATCTGCAGACCTTTTTCTAGGAATATTCAGCAATTAGACACAGCCAGCTTGTCACCACGCAGCACAGCCAAGACCTGCAAGAAACATCAAAACATATATGAAATAATATGCTCATTTTTTAAGATATTGAAACTAGTTTTTGGTGATCAAGCGCATAAACATAAAAAAAATCAGTTACCTCGCTTATGGAAAACCTATGAGCAGAATCCTTCTTTAGGGAGAAGAAGGCTGCCCTCGCCATTTGACTGACCACACCAGTATCGTCGGTGTCTTCCAATCTAGGATCCATCAGTTGGCTGAGTGAATCATTTTCAAGAAGTGGCAATGCCTGTGGTCCAAGAGAAAAATGATCAATCAAGAATTCAAGATTGCAGAAACTAGAATCACCGCGAAATGATAGAAAACCAGTGTCTTTGCAAGCAAAACAAACATCTTACCCAGTCAGTTAAGGACTTAGCCTCGCCGCCTTGGGTCTCAAAATCATTGGCAATCTTTCCGGTTATAAGCTCCAAGAGTAATATCCCGTAATCATGTACATCAACAGAGAGGCGCTCGTCTTCCTCTAGATTTGAGCACCTACAACCATCAAAAAGACCATTTGTTTTAGTTTTCATATCATATATTTCTTGCAGTTTCTGTACAGCTTTATAGGATCACTTCGGAGAATCAAGAAAATTTCCTTACTTTGATTTGGAGTGATCTTCTGTTTTTGGAACTTCATCCTTGAGACACTTTGCGGAACTGAAGTTGCCAAGCTACACAAAGACAATATCAAACATGAACAATCTAATTTCGTTCCATAAAGATTTTAGTTCAGTTCAGTTCCCGAATTCTCTCGAAGAATAGCTATATACTTACTGAGGCAAACCATCCATGAGAAAAGGTTATACTGTAGGAAGTAACGGAGAGGTGAACAATAGGTCCATCAACACACTCCTCATGAAGATAGCGCAAGCTTGCGCCTATTTCAAGAGCAATGTACCACCTAACTTTCCATGGCATATTCTTGGCGAAATCATCACCTGGCGAAATGCAAGAAGTACTTAAAATGTTCAAAGAACAGAAAACTATCGAGATTTTGACTGATTAATACTTACATTTCAGGTTCAATTCGAGTGTTCCCGTGCACGGGAAGTCATAGAGGAAAAACAAGAAATCACTCGTGCAGCAGTAGCCTACAAGGTTCATAATATTCCTGTGGCGTACCCTTATTAGGATCCTGAGCATGGACCAGAAGCGCTCATCATTTCCTGAGAAACGATTGACCATAACAGGTGTGTCCTGCAACAAACCTTGGTAAACTTTCAGATCAATCGTGTTTAGAAGAATACTCTCATCAGCAAAGCCATTCGTGATCACTTCGAGTTCACTCTGAGAGAACCTCCTAGGAAAACCAGTCCTCCATGACAGTGGATACCAGCAAGGACTTCGAGTTTGAGGGGGTGCAATTAGGGCACATGACACCCTTTCTTGCCTTTCTTCGGGAGCATTACTCGTACCTTCTTTAGGCAAATCTGTATGATCATGATCGCTATTTTTGTAGTCTCTAAGTGAATGTCCACGCTGCGGAGCTTTTGATGGCATCAAGGTAGCAAAATCTTTTCCCTTCATCACTGCAACATTGCAGCCTACATGCCCATATATAAACACCTTGTCCTTCTTCAAGTGACTACCAAGAAAGAAAAAAAAAAAAAGGAAAAACAAAACTATAGGATTTTCTTGTTCTTATTTAGTCATCAAGATTCAAGAATTAACAACGAAACCAAAAGAGGAAAACCTGTCTAACACGATCCATCGAGTATTAGAGTTCTTTGCTTCATCAACTGCTATCTTCTTGGCACAAAAACCCGCGGCAAGTTTTACTTCCAACTTCACCTGC
Source organism: Hypseocharis bilobata (assembly GCA_036898025.1). Classification (NCBI taxonomy): domain Eukaryota; kingdom Viridiplantae; phylum Streptophyta; class Magnoliopsida; order Geraniales; family Geraniaceae; genus Hypseocharis; species Hypseocharis bilobata. Next base: position 10,386 of record JAYMTT010000682.1, read on the forward strand.
AGATCAATATAGGCAAGTTCTTTAGGTGCACGCGCATGCACACACACACACATACGCACATATGTACCTCATTCTTCTTGCATTGTCTGTAAAATGGTTGAATCCTACTATGATACTCTTCTTTTTTCTTATCGATCTCTTCTTCAACATCTCGAGGATTAATTTCCCCTTGTCCCCCCGAGAACTCTAGTTTCTCCCCTGCAAAAATAAATCAACATAGAGTCAAATTGGGATTGCAGATTTGTTTTTGACATAAATTTTTTGTATAGGCTTTACTTATTGTTCCATATGTAGAATTCTAAAATTTCAAGATTCTGCAAAATGTCCAATATAAGTATATATATTTGTATATGCCACTATATGACATAAAAACAAAAATAATTTTCTTTTCCTCCAAATCTTGCAGCAAATATATGTGATGAAGTGATGATCCAAAAAATTCATGAAGATTGTATCTAGCTATATATGCATGAAATTCAGGAAAAAAGTAGTAACATGTTTTTTATTCTTCACTAACTTTTCTCATTTAGGGACAAAATTATACAAGATTCATTAAAAAACTTACAGATCCCAGAAATGCCAGTTCCCTTCTTGTCAAATGGAAAGCAAGATTGCTTCTTTCCAAGCTCACATAGAACTCCAAGAACAACAACAGTGTCGCCGGGACGGACAACATGCTTGAGAGCCCAGTCAAGAGCATCAACATTTCCTTTGCTCCTATCTGCATCCATCACAACTATCACACTCTCTCTTGAAGTACTTGATGCAACTTCTTGATGAACACCCATCTCTCTATCTGTTCTTGGTGATGATCTAGAGCTTGAGTTCTTCGAGATTGTGAAAAAAAAAAATGCTGCTTATTGTGAGGATATTGAAGTAAAGATTTCCAAATGAGAATATTAGTTTCATTGTTGGGATCACCATTAACGAGCATAACAAGGTTGGATTATATATTAATTAGTATTTGTTTCTATATTCTTGTTGCTCACTATGTTTATTTTGGAATCATCCTAGAATATTTTTTCTGTATAGTTCAGCCGCTTATTTATAGATAGTATTTTGGAAATAGTACATGAGCTATGATCATATCACAGTGTTTTTTTTTATCTCTAAATACTATAGTAATGACATTTAAAAATACAAAATAATTAGTGAACCAATAGTATTTGAACTTTCAATTAAGGTTGCCTTCAAAACAAGTTAATATTGTTAGATCATATAATATTTTATTTTCTGTACTTATATAAAAGATTAATAGTTTTTGTAATATCATAGAATAATCTCGCGTATCAAAAGTTGGTAACCAAAAGCTCATATAAGCTTTAGCGATCAAACATGAGTCGCTAAAAGTTGATGTATTTTTAGTGATTAAAGGAGTCGCACCTTCTGTGCAAACGTAATTTTCTGAGTTTGCACTATTAGATGAGCATGGCCCCATTTTATAAGCACGTTTTTGTGAGTT
>JAYMTT010000683.1:0-11845 GCA_036898025.1 Hypseocharis bilobata
AGAATTGTAATTTCTATCTAAATAAAAGATTTTTTTTTGTAAGAAAATAAAAAATACTTAAATTAATTAAATTATTGAATTTAACAAACTTACGGTGCGTTGCAGGGCTTAAAACTAGTGTTACTTAAAAAGTTGATATTCTTCTTTTCTTTTTGTTTTTTTTTAATGAGAAAAAAAAAATATACATGTGATGTGAACCAAATTAAGAGGAGTCCAGTTAGACGGCCGAAGTACATGAAACCCATGCTTGGACTTGGGCCTGGCCCATATACAATTGGGCTGAAACATACAAAAACTTGAGCCTCTGCGGTTACGTTTCACATGAAGACAAACAAATCGCTGTCGGGTCCGTACAAGTCGTGCTAGAGCACAAAGGCACAGTACAGAGTCAAAAACAGTCAATACTTGGGAGACAAGGAAAATATCCAATACATAGAATCGTCCAAGCAGCAGAAAATGGTATTGCATTGTGAAGAGCAGAGAAAGAGAGAGAAAGATGCCGATCTTCGTGAAAACCCTAACCGGCAAGATCATCACTCTCGAAGTGGAGAGCAGCGACACCGTCAACAATGTCAAGGCTAAGATCCTTGACAAGGAAGGTATAATAATATTACTATTATATTTTCTTCCTTTACTTTTATCTCTTTTTCCCTTGTTTGGTTCCCGAGAAAACTGCATACTCAAGAAAGTAATTACTTTAGTAGCTTTGTGTTTTTTGGTTTTAGAAACACTACTACACTATTTTTTCTGTTAGTTGTATACTACTGTGACGTATTTGATTTTTAAATTTGCATTGGGAAATAAATAAAAAAATATCATTAGTATAGATATATAAATATATGAGAATTTTATGGTCGTAAATAATTTGGAAAATTTCGTTATCTTTTGTGGCAAGTAGAAAAAATGGTTGTAAAGAGAAAAATAGGTGGTTGTGTTTAAAATTTTCCTTTTTTAAACGTGTTTATATTTTTCTTAAAAACAACCATGCACATGCTTAACATGTGCGAATGCCATTTGCGTACAAGCTAGCCTATATAAATCAGAACCTCTACCAACCCTCAGATCTATGCAAGAAATTCAGCCTTGAAAGTCTTTGACTTCAAAATCTAGCTAGTACTATTGTTTTTAATTACTGTGAAAAACACAATTTGAAGCTGATCTCATAAATTTGAATCTCATCGTCATTGTGGAGGAGCTCAATTATTGCATTAAATTTGGTACGAACCCTATAGCCGTTGTTTATATTTGTTTCAAAATTGATTGATTTGATATGTTTAAAGTTTAATTACGTTATACCTTGATCTCAGTAGAAATAATCATCACTTGATACATTCGATGAACAACTGCAACATATGAGTTTTGAAAATGTGTTTTATATTTATCTTAAATTGTTTAATATTTGAAGCTTGCGTGTTTGTTTGCCGGGAAAATTGAACAAAAGCAGACGGAAAATAGCCTTCGGATCTGAAAATCCATGTGTAATCGCTAAATGGAGAACCCACTAGCCTCATTTTTCTCGGTTCTGAATGATTAGAAATCTATATGTTATTCGATTGCTAAGCTCTATTTGATAGCTGAGAAATGGCAGGAAAATCTAATGAAATTAATTTGCTGAAACTGATAATCACTCCACCAAATGCTGTCAATTTTTCTTGCACATTTTGTTTGTCGAACAGTGTTGATTTTATTGCATTAATCACTTAACATACTATTTCGATACTATTTTGATGCATGTAGGTACAATTTATCAGTAATGGCACCAAACCCAAAGATTGTGAAGGCCTGTAAGGCACTCAAGCCTTACGGTATCCCTGAAAATAAAGTAAAGGAAGCACTGAAGGAGCTGCTCGAGTTGTATGACTATGAGTGGCAGCTTATCGAAGATGAGAACTATAGAGTTCTCCTTGATTTCGTGCTGGAGAAGAAGGAAGAGGAAGAAAAGGTCTTACCTTATTTCTTTGTGTTACATGTCATGTTTCCATAGCTGCATTATGTTTTTCGCTATTCAATTTTGTCCCGATTAGATGCTTTTTCATAGTATTTATAGACACTGTTAATGAAAATATTGCCAGACTTACTTTATATGTTTTAATTTTCTTATTTCATACCCGTATAGGCTTACGATACTTTGAATGTTATGATTCTTATACCTACCATTATAGGTTGATACATGCTTTTATATTCTTGTTATTTGCTAATTAATGGTTGATGACGACCAGATAGCTGATTCGAAGAAGAAAGGAGCTTCATCAAGTAGGGAAGTCAAGGTGAACCATTTTTGTTCTGCGTTTTACTTCATTTTCTCTTAACTAGTTTATAAGTTTCAAATATATCAGTATTTATATTCGAGTTAATCTTAATACTCTTGTTTCCCTGTAGGGAGAGATTTATTAAGAATTACTAAATAACAGTTTCCTATTTGTATGCTTACTTTGAATGTAATAACAGTTTTGCTATAATCTCATGATTCGATTTGATTCATATGCTTCTCGATGCCAATTTATTAATGAATCTAAAATAGGCATGAATCTACAGTTAGTGGTTAATTAGATTCGCGAATCAGTAAATCACATTTGGAGCTTAGTTAGTCAAATCTGGCACCTTTCGCTCTCTTTAGGAATGATATATTCTTGTTTCTCTATCTTTCTATGTAATAGAGAACCCCAAAACAAAAAAAAACTCTATCATTCAGGTTATTGTCTATAACTCCTTTCTCCCTGAAGTGGGGTTAACAACAACAAATAGAATACATAACTTGATATTTTATTCATTTTCTGTATGAAAAGCCAGGAGTTCCTTTCTCTATACAATAACAGGCCAGTAGTGCCTCTTGGTGCCATTTTTATGCTCCTGTCCCCCTCCCAAAATTTAAAATATGAAAAGAAGTGTAACTATGAACTTGATTCTGTTTTGGATGCCTAAATATCACTTTGTACACTTTTAACTGTATTGAACCGAATCTTATAATTCTTGGTTCACAAATGTGAGATGATTGATGACATAAATCTCTATTTGACAGCTATATATAATGATTCTTATTCTTACCTTGTATTGTTTATTGATTCCTGATTGATGTGTTTAACCAGGGAGTCAATAGAAGACTTAGGTTGATTGATGAGTCTGATGATGATGAATGCCCGGAACCTCCAAACAAAAAGCTGGACCTAAGAAATGAGAAAGATCTGGCTTCAGTCTCTGCACATAACTCCAATCACCAGGTGGAAGAAACTATGTCAAAAAGGGAACGACAAGATGATGCTGAACTGTCAGAAACTAGACGGAGGCTTGTTTCACGCGGTCGACGTCTTGTACTCAAACATAGGGAATCAGATTCACCTCAAAATTGCCCAGTGCTGGAAGAATTAGAAGCAAGTCCTTCCTGTCATGCCAACAAGAGAGCTAGGTCCAATCGTGAGAGAGGAACTGGTGTTGTGTGTATCGAAGAGCTAGAAGTTGAGTATGGCAGTGATCCTATTGCTAATGAGAATGTGAAGGACAAATATGATAGTGACTCTCTGGATATGCCCAGAGCCAGAGGTGAGCCAGTCAGTGGTGACCAGCCAAGGGATGAGACTCCTCTAGCTCTTATCCTACCAGGTAATTATTCTAATCTCTTATTAGTTGCCAAGAGTTACATTTATCAGTTGTAAGCCAAGAATGCATTGAAAACTGAAGCAAATTCAATATCTTAGTGTTCATGGGAACGAATTTATGCAATGCTTCTGCTATCAATTGGCTCATTAATGAAGCCTTGCATTAGAAAAGCTAGATTTATTTTGAATACCATTTGTCACCAAAGAGAAAAGTTTCTCTTCTCCTTTTTAAGTAATAAAAGAAGATTTTTCTTGTAATACAATTAGCAGTTTTGTTTCTGTCTCAGTGGAGGAAACACGGACATTGATGATTATGGTTAGTTCTATAATTCTTTACAATAGTACCAATACAAACATATATGCATACAAATACATAAACATGAATATGTGTGTAAATATTTATGACAATAACAATTCAGTACTTTCGGTGTGTGATGCATCTTGACTATTAAATTCTGGTTGATGCATTTTTCACTGCCTTTCTCGGTTTGCTTATCTCCTTTTAGTCAAAATAAGTGTTTCAATCCTTCTAATTCATGTCTGTGCTATTTCCTAGTAGTTTGCAACAAGTTTCATTGAGCAGGTAGTTTCATTTTATGGATGTCTGACTATTTGCGTTTGTTTTTCTAGCTGATGTCAGTCAATCACATGAATCAATTGGAAACTGTTCTGCTGCCAAAGCAGGAGGCTCAGGGTTACTGAAATCCGGACCTACATATGTGGAGGATAAAGATAATTTTGTTTCAAAGCCATTGCAGTTTGATATTGCTTCATCATCTGAAGGAGAGGTGAAAATCTCTCTGATCTGTAATCCTTCTCTTCAATCTGGTTCTCAGTTTCCATGTTTGGACAAAGTTCTAAAAAGGGTGGAAGATTATAAATTGCTCAAGTCAGACAGATTTATGGAAGAGATATGCGAATGTTTCCTGCAAATGACAAGTGATTCTGCAAAAAATGGACATGTAGGACCCTTGAGTACAACACCAACACTTCAAATAGGGAAGCATTCTGGTGCACAACGTATTCACGGCAATGAAGATCGTGAAAGCAACTCTAATATTCTGCCTTTCTTCTCAAATGGGTCTCTCAAAATTCAGAATCTCGTTGAGGTCCTCCAACCAATCCCCAAGGCTGTGGCCTATAATGGTTTCAATGGTCTACATTTTGTTTCGGGTTTCAATGTCACAGATATTTCAAAGTTTAGTGAAGATAGTGAGAAGAAGGTGAAGCTACTTGGAAACAGCCAGCCATCATCAAGCTCATCAGCGTCTCGTGAAGTTATCAAGTCGTGGGATTATGTTGATGACATAACCAGAGGTGAGGAGAGAAGAAAAATTTCATTAATAAGTGGCGGCAAAGGGGAGGGTTTTCCAAACTTTTCTTACATTGCAACAAATGCAATTTATAGAGAAGCTTATGTGAACTTTTCAACTTCACGTATTTCTGATGAAGACTGTTGTTCAGATTGTTATGGGGATTGTTTGTCATCAGCCATTCCTTGTGCATGCTCTCGGGAAACTGGAGGAAGGTTTGCTTATACACATGGGGGATTGGTTACGGAAGATTTCTTGAAAGAATGCATCTCTATAAAGTGGAACCCTAAAGATCACCACTACTTCTACTGTAAAAAATGCCCACTAAGTTCTCCTTGCAAGGGTCACTTGATGAGAAGATTTATAAAAGAATGCTGGGCAAGATGTGGGTGTAACAAGAAGTGTGGAAATCGTATTGTTCAGCAAGGAATAACAGCAAATCTGCAGGTTGGACTTTTTTCTTTTGATTTTTGTTGTATGTTCTTGGTAGTATTATATCTATAACATCTCTTTATCTGCGAAGAGTTCAGATTGGTATAGAAATTAATCAGACATTTATCTATTATAGAAGCAACTCATTAAGTGATGTTTGTTTTCAGGTGTTCTTGACTTCCCAAGGAAAGGGGTGGGGTCTTCGAACACTGGAAGACTTGCCGAAAGGTGCGTTTGTATGTGAATATGTTGGGGAAGTATTGACCAACACAGAACTATATGAGCGAAATACTCAACGCACCGGGAATGAGGAGCACACATATCCAGCGCTACTGGATGCAGACTGGGGTGCAGAGCGATATTTGAAGGACGAAGAGGCTCTTTGTTTGGATGCTACATTTTATGGAAATGTTGCAAGATTTATTAATCACAGGTACATACTTCATGCATGATTGTGTTAAAGCATTGTACTTGTCTGTTCTTATACTTGAAGGGGCTGTGTTTGTTCCAAGAGTCAGGTTTTGATACAAGTTTTTTTACTTTCACAAGTGGGGTACTTTGCCTTTGTGCCTGAGTTTGGTTATAAATGTTTTATCTTCAAATAATATGGTACACAAGGAGACAATTATAGTTTTAATTGCCAAACAAAGATGTAGATGGACATTAGGTACATTCTCCTCAAAATTGAACTCCATTTTACGGTAATAGTATATATGATGGCACTAGCTGAAAGTGAAAATTTGTAAGAGAATTTTACTATAGTAAACCGAGGAATATATTAAGTGGTGATTCAACTTTGTCATGGCCCAAAAATATGTTCTGATTCTTAATGTGCTAGCCTTCATAAAAATTGGTCACTACTCCTAGGCGGGCATAAGTTAATAAATTTGTTTTGTTGAATCTTCATTCTATATCTTGAAGCTATAAGTAGAATAGATTACTTGCTGTCTTTAATCTCTATTGTTAAGAGGTTTAATATCTAATTCAGATGCTTCCTTTATCAGATGCTACGATGGCACATTAATTGATATCCCAGTTGAAGTGGAGACCCCAGATCATCACTACTATCATGTATGTTATTTGTGTATTTCAGGAATCCTCCTTTATCTTCTATCTGGAAGTACTTCTCAAGAGAAGTAGATGTACTACAGACTCACTCACATTTCTTTTTCTGATCCTGCAGGTGGCTTTCTTCACCACAAGAAAGGTAAAAGCAATGGAAGAGCTGACTTGGGTAAGTGGGCTTTACCTGTCCATGGAATGTCTTGTAATGTTGAAAAGATTGAATTCATTTGGTACTAAAGTTTAATTTTCTTGATTTGTATGATTGCAGGATTACGGTATTGAATTTGATGATCATGAACATCCTATAGAGGCCTTTGAGTGTGTATGTGGAAGCGAATTCTGCAGGGGCAAGAAGCCTTCCAAGAGTCATAAAAGCAAGGGGATGGCATCTTCCTCAGCTAAATCTAAGACTAAATGTTTCCGTTAAAATTTGTTGTGCTATATGATATATAGGTATCATTGTTCTTCTCATGCTTGTTGGATTCAGCTTATCTGGACATCAACTTGGTCAAACGTTCCTTTATTCTCTTGGACAATTGCGAGTCTGTAACTGAGAGAGAGAGAGAGAGAGAGAGAGCAGTAGTGTTAATGGATTGTAGAATGGTAAGATTTTTGTTGTTCCATTTTGTTAGACATTTTTGTAGAGAGCAGTAGTGTTAATGGATTGTAGAATGGTAAGATTTTTATTGTTCCATTTGGTTAGAAATTTTTGTTAATATATTATGTTCTGTTGTTCATGGTACAAGTTGCTCTATGGGTTCATGATCTTTTCCTTTCCATGAAATTTGGTTCTGGTGGCTAATTAGAGGTTGTGTTTGGCCCAAACTAGTTACTATACCTTAATAGACTTTTTGCTTATGGCCTTATGGGTGTTAATGGGTTGGTGGTTGCTACTAGCTATTCTAGACTTCTACATTGGTGGTGTCTTTGTTGCTGCAAGTTGCATATAATTTCCTGAAAGCATTAATGCTTGCTGAGATTTGCCAACCTAAGTGTCATATCCTTCTCAGGCGTGATGATAGGGTTTTGAAATTTGCAACTATACTCTAGACCCTGAAAATGGTTTCATAGAGTTCATAGTACCCAAAGAGTGTTTGCATGTGTGTGTAATGTTGCAAACGCAAAAAATTGCGTTGTTCAAAAGTAGCGTTGAATCGTTAGATTGTCACAAAATCACTTCTGCGATCTCTTCATTGCACACCTAAACACCCCGCGGTCATAACAACACAATTTCAATTTCATTTACTATTTGATCTCTTCTTAGAGGTCTAAATTTGGGGTTGAATACTTATTCTCAAGTGGCGGATGTCAATAGAGTTTGAGCTTAAATTGCATTTCTAAATTCATATGTCCATTGTTTTACATATGAAAATTGTTATGATCTTTTGCACATGACCCTCTCATGTATTTTGAGGTCTTTAAAAATTAGTAAATCAATTTCAAAAATTGATAAGGGAGTTTTAAAATTTAGTGAATTATATGATTTCCAATTACTAGTTTTTGAGGTGTTCATTGACAGTCCTATGCGCATATGAAAATTCAAATAGTTTTTATTTTTTATTCATGTAGAGACAAAAATAAATAAATAGTAGTAAAATCATTTTATAAAATTGAAAATTATCATTGAATTACGTAAAAAGGAGGCTCTTCTGCGAAGATGTGTCGTTGAAAACGACATGCCGTAAAAAGTACTGCTAATTAACTAAAACGACCGGACGTCCTGGCTAAGTCATGCAAATATAGCGCGTTTCGGCGACCAAATCTCTTCCCCCAAACGCCCGATCCGTCCTCCTCTTCTGTCCCTCCGTTTCCTCCCCAAATCCCTAAACCACCACCACCGTCGCCGACTCGCCGCCATCAAACGACGACTAAAATTCGATACATACAAGCTCCATCGTCACCTCCACCGCCTCCGACCCACAACAGCACCATCGCTACCACCATATTTCGCTCCGATTTCCTCTCCGGATTCTCTTCGTGGATCCCCGCAAAACCTCCTCAGGTCTGTGTATTTTTAATTCCATTCTCTTATTTTGGCTCAGTTTTATTATGACTTTAGTTGTGTTAATTTTGGCTCAATTTGGTTAATTTTTCTATTTTGTTAATGTTCTGTTTGGTTGCCGAGAAAATAAGGCAAATAATGGAAAGAAACGAAAATGTTGAATACTGTCTCTGGTTTGTTTTAGCTGATTAGTCTCTACAGGCTTAATTGACCTTGAGATTTACTTAATTTTAGCTCCTTGTAACCCCATCAGTCTATTATCCCTAATTTTCTTGATTCTTTTTATGAAGAATTTGGAACTTCGATTTTTTGATGGTATTTAGAGAACTACTTGTGTTTGTTTATTGGTTTATTTATTATCTTTTATATAGTTTCTGGCTCTAGCAAATTCGAATCAAATCCTAGATTTCTAACTATACATGTATAGATTAGTAAGTAAGTTCTTTGCTTTCTGAATGAATGTCAGATTGGAACTAAAAGGAGACTATGGTCATAGGATTTGTTCTCAAATAGATAGAGTTGTCTATTTTCCCAAAATCCTTTCAATTGTAGATCTTCAAGGAGTTTTTTTGCACTTGGCAGCTATATGATTAGTTTATTTTATTTTTAGCTTTGCCTATACAGGCTATACTTTATAATTTTTTAGGCAGATATGGTTTGTTTATTTTTTTCACATTTTCTGTTCTTGTCTTTTTATTTCCTGGTATTACATTCCTCAAACAGGTTGTGGTAATAGATTGTTCTCTTCATTGAGGAAGATGTTAGTCATGTTTCTTTTCTAGAGCTAGAGTAGCTCGATTGTAATCTATATCAGATTCAAATTCCATCTCGATCTTTATATAAGATTCGATTATGAGATACATGAACTTGATTACATCTCTGCATAAGTTTGCTCCTTGTGTAAGTCTCCAAGAAGAAAGGTAGTACATTCTTCTTTGGATGCATTCACTGTTCTTTACCTTATTTCTACAGAAACCAAATTGTGGGGAGGCTTTGGAACTCTTGAAAATGTTTCTAGACTGTTTAAACAATTCCCTTTACCAATGATCCTGTTTTATGCTGAACTGACTATAATTTAGAAGATAGAACTCCCTGGCCAGCAGTTATGGAATGGTGAGTTTCAATCACCTATAACTGTTATTATTAACTTGTCAGCCATTTAGGATGATAATAAAAGTAATTATTTTTATTGAGGAATAGTGCATGTATATTATAGGATTTGCAAACATGTTGGAGACTTAGTACAGTGCATTTTTTAACTAAATTTAATTTATTCTTGTACGTGCATGTACCATACTTACATTTAGTTTATTCCCTTTTTCTTATCTATGTTCAGATTGGTCTCCAAGGTATTAACCTTATATCTCTTCCTGTCATTTCTGTTTAGGTACTTTTTTTGTAACTTTGTAACTTTTTAGGTTTTTTTTTTTTTGTTCTCTCCCTGTTTGATTTATGATAAAGGGGAGGAAGATAACGGGAAATTGAATTATTGGGGAAGATTCTTTTCATGATGAGCTCAACCGAACTAAGCCAAGTTGATCCACTAAAGCTTGGTTTACCAAAATTTCTTGTAGATAGCATGTAGGATTTGCAATTTTTAGTGTTTTACCCTATTTCTTCTGGTTTCTCAGAAGCCAAACAGAATCCTTGACTTTAGTTTGCTGGTTCATAGTTGTTTGCTTTCAATGTGAATCAAATTTAACTGCTGATGAATCTTTTTTGTTTTATTAGGTTGCTTCTCTTTGCGCGTGACCCTTTTCCTTCTCCAATACCCAAAACCCCTAATTAGTTTCTAAACTATATCTATACATAAGCATATATCGAAATGGAGGTCAAGCTCTGGAACGACAAGCGTGAGAGAGAAATGTATGAGAACTTCGCAGAGCTCTATGCCATCATCAAAGCAACTGAGAAGCTTGAGAAGGCCTATATTCGCGATATAATCCCATCATCTGAATACGAAGTTGAGTGCCAGAAACTGATTGCACATTTCAAAACCTTGGCCTCCACTCTCAAAGACACCGTCCCAAGCATTGAGCGGTTTGCTGATACATACAAAATGGACTGCCCAGCTGCTCTAAACCGCCTCGTAACCTCAGGTGTGCCTGCCACTGTTGAGCACCGGGCTGCCTCTGCTGCCTCAGGAACCACCTCGGCAGCCATTGTGGCGGAGTGTGTGCAGAACTTCATTACGGCAATGGACTCACTGAAACTGAATATGGTGGCTGTTGATCAAGTTCACCCTTTGCTTTCAGACCTCTCATCTTCACTTAACAAGTTAACTATTTTGCCACCGGACTTTGAGGGGAAGATAAAGATGAAGGAGTGGATTTCAAGACTGTCAAAGATGGGAGCAGCAGATGAGTTGACTGAGCAGCAGGCTCGGCAGCTTCACTTTGATCTCGAGTCTTCTTACAATTCGTTTATGGCAGCTTTACCCAATGCTGGTACTTGATTGATTCCGTTCAGAGCGACTGCATTATTTTTTGTCTGAAATATCTTGTGCTTATCATGAAATATATATCGTTCTGATTATCATGAAAATGGCTGTGTTATTAGATGTGGTTTGTGGGGTTTTATTTTTTCTCTTTTTATTTTTTTTGTTTCATTCTCCAATCATTTTGGCTAGGGTTGACAGTTCATGGACAATATTCTGTCATTGTATGTTTTTATTGTATACCAGGGGATATATGGATCGTTCTTTATGCTTGTACATATCCCGCTTTTTAGTCCCAATATATACTACTAGTACATTAATCTATCTTTTTGCCAGTGCTATGTGCTCTGGCTTTACATTTTTATAGCCCTCTACTCCTGTCTAAAGCATTTGTTGCGTATAGAACTTCATGCTTACTGAATTTTACTTAGTTTGTAAAACGAGCTCCTTTACTTGCTTACTCAATCTACATAAGCTATGTATTCTTGAAAACCCTAACGTTCAAACGCATGATAGTTTTCTGGGTGGACATGTGCATTGTTCCATAAAGTCATTTTCCTGCTTCTGATTTTGCATTTAATAATTTTAACTAGACTTCATTCTATTCTTTGGGTTGGATGCGTTAAAAAAGTTCTATGAGATTTTATCTTCTTGGACTTCATGTTTTATTCATTTACTAGGGATTTGATTGAAACTCCCTCATGTTTGAGAAGCCACCCTATTTATCATGTGATAAGGAACTGCAGGACAATTAAATTTATGATTTGCTTGTTGTTTCCATCGATTCACTGGCAATAAAGGAAAGTTTTGTATGATTGGACATACTTGAACTCCTTTTCCTATGACCATTACTATTGACTCTCGTCGCATCCTTCAAACATTTAGATGTTTAGGCTTTAGTGGAGAAATGTGTCTATTTTGTATGCAAGTTTACATCAATATATCTATTTGGTATGCTAGTTGAAATGTTGGTCTATTTGGCACGCAACCAAATTGTCAGGTG
>JAYMTT010000684.1:0-11844 GCA_036898025.1 Hypseocharis bilobata
ATACACAAACTACCCGATCCCAAGTCCAGTCAGACCCAACATTTGCAGACTCCAACAGTGCTTTGAATGCATTTTTTGCCTCCTAAGAGAGAGAAGAAGATATAAAATCAAATATTGCCAATGCCAGGAAACCAACAATAAAATATTGGGGAGTGAGATTTCTATGCTATACCAGTTTATTAGCATAGGTTATGGGTTCCCGGTCTATTGCTTTCTCTTCCACTGAAATATCATTGTCTTTTTCAGCCATCAGTGAATCTTTCCTGACTTCCTGCAAGACATAAACCACATAAATTATTGGACATATCATTCACTACACATACTTCAATAAACCCAGGCATACCTCTTTATCTTCTGCAGGAACTTTATCCGCAGAGCTAAGAGTCTCTTGATCTGCAACTTCACTGGCATTATTCCTACAAAATTTAAATGGATGAGGATTCATATCACAAACCAATAGCAAGTTTACACCTAGAACTTTGAAAACCAGTAAAAAGACAACCATACATTGGTGTAGCAACAGCATTAACCGTACTGACAGCAACTCCATCACTTCCAGAAACAGCAGCAAGAAGAGTAACAGTATTTACAGGTGCCTGACTCGCATCTGCATTTGTTATTGCTGTTGAAACTGTTGTTGGTAAGGCTGATGATACCACAACAGGTTGTGGATTACCAGAAGCAACAACTGGAGACACAGGAACCGGGCTTGATATTACAGAAGATGGGATGTCTGCACTAGATGGTGCTTTAGACACTGAGGATGAAACAGAAGATGGGGCCTGAAAATTTGCAAGTGTTTCTGACTGGGTTCCCTCAGTAGATGCCTTTTCTACTCGTTCACGAGCCAACTTTAACCAAATATTTGAAAGTGAGTACTGAGGTAAAAAAAAAAATGAAATAGAGGGAACTAAAATGAGTAGTGTGGATAAACCTTCATTTCCTCTGGAATAGTCCATTTTGATTGTTTGGTAACCTTGTTGTAATAATACCTGCAACATTCAAATGATATAGATACATAAATCACTAATGACTTCTGACATGCGAAGATTGTGTAACAATGTGAAAGGAAATATATTAGATTACAGACTTCCTTCCATCAGGGCTCGTGAATTCTTTCCAATCAGTTGATGCATCTGCCCTCTGCCAAGAGTAAAAATAATGAGCAGAAACTACTAAAGTAACGTTCTAGAAGGGAAATATCTATTACAGGTCATAATAGTAGATAGACATAACTTAGTAGCAAGCATAGATTTTCCAAGATCAACTTTGCTTTACAGATCTAAGCCAAGAAAACCAATAAACAGTACATGATATTGTGGACAAGATCGATGTGCTTAATTTTGAGGGAAGCAGACATCAGAGACTGATTGACAAGTAGCAACAGATCCCATTTTGTCATTACTTCATGTTTCAAAGAATTCCGATTTCTCTGAGTAAGTTATTTCAGAGTTAGAGAAAAAAGAAGAACAAATTACAACTTAGGATGAGTGACAAACATATTGGCAAATGCGAAGTAAATGGTATAAGCTGCAAAGGCAAGGAAATACCATGAACCTAAAAACAACTTGAAATGAAATACTCAAATACTATTAGCAATTGAAAATAACCCTAAACAGGGTCATTATCAATAGGGGCTCTAATTGACAAAATGGTCGCTGCAAGAAAGTACTAACTAGAACCAACTGTACTGAGTGACAGAAAGCATAATGCACAGACACCTAGCCAAGCTCCAGAGTACTGGTCCACATTCACAGTGCTCATCCAAAGCTCAAGTACGCAATATAATAGGAATCAGCCTGAGTTAAAGACTTAAAATCCCTTAAGATAGCTTCACCAAATGTCAAAAACAATGGTACCTAGACACTAGAAGTTACACATGGACCCCATAAGTAAAACCCTCATCTCCACAATATATCTATCCAGCTTTAAAATAGGTATTCTGAGAAGGTTTCTTCTATGAGAATGAGAAGTCAATTCCAATTTGTAATGCACAAGTCCAGCTTTGACTTTAGAATCAAGGTTCTCCTGTTTGCAAGATGCAATGAACAGTGTGGTTTCAATTGGATCAAGAATATGTGCTCTAAAATATAGAAGTGAGCAAAAGGAAAATAGTCTACCAATTATCAACACGAGTGATTCGGAATTGTGAACTTAATCGCTCAAAGTTTGCATAGTCTATAGTTTCAGTATACAAATCTCATGTTAACATTCTGCTCTACCAAGTATAAATAAGCATTGTAGATCACTGGGCATGATGACGAACCATGCATCCTAGGAACCACTCCACTAATCCTCATGACACCATCCTTCCTCAAAGCATTCACCAACATAAAATGAAGATGACTAGACCATTAGCCAGGATGTCTTAATCTTTTCTCTATTTGCCACCACCATACATATAATTTCCCTCTTGTCCATGTGGAAACCAAATTCTAGCCACATTCAATGTGTAATGAATATGCTCCTATGTGCCGAATTCCAGCTACATTTACCACGTAATGTAACGTTGGGGGCCATAAACCAAAATCTTACATTTGAATTAAAGTACTCCAAGTTCCTATAATCTAATATTTATAGATACAAGGTAATCAATGAAATGATTATCAATCAAAACTTCGCTTTTGCAATTAATATAAAAAGGAGTAACACATTTGTATCCGATCATGACAAATCCAAAATTTAAATTTAAATTCTCAGTCCAACCAAGAATTTAAATTCAAACAAAAATGCAAAATTAGCAAAACAAATTTTAAACACAACGTGGCTTAAATATGAAATAATAACCTATCCATTATATTTACTAAAGAAAACAAAGAAATGTCATGAAATAGAATTAAAACAATCAAATAAATTTTAAAAAATGACAGAATTTACTAACATTCAAGCTATAAAGTAGGTAGAGCAAGCAGCAAAGACCCACAGCATATCCTACCTCTCAATAGAGTAGCACGGCATGTACCTGTAAGCACCTTTAAAGCTACTGAAGTCACGCAACGTGTACATTTATAATACATGAATACAAAAATAACTTCAGCAGCAGTCGAATCCTCCATATAATTTTATACGACTTAAATACAAAAAGAAGATGAATTCCATAATACCTCAGAAGTCCTTACCAAAAAAGGGCACCTTGGAAGTACATCATCAAAGTGGTAAATGAATAAGAATCAAGAAGAAATATAATGCAACAATTAATATCAAGTAAATACCAATACAAGTCAAAGTCACTGACTGGATACATATTTACTATCTACTCCGTGGAAAATATAAAAGCAACCATCACAGATGCTGCAGCTTTATCACCACTGGTCTATGTGATTCATAATTATCCTAACAATCTAAAATTGGCTACTTCTTTATTTAGAAATATCTGCTTGTAGTGTAAACGTGAATAACAATTCTCTTGAGCTAGAAAGATCCAAAACTTGAACAAGGGACAGATTTACACGAAATTTGTATGTAAAATAGCAAGAGAAGAAACCACATCATACAAACCTGACCATAGATTTACATTACCAAAAGGGAAAGAAACATATGCACACAAATCTACCAGATCTGAAACCCATTCATGGCAACAAGCAGAACGTCATTAATATTTTAGAGGGACAGTTGCATGACTCACCTCAATTGGTGTCATCAATTCTAAGGGCTTCTCCCAAGTAGACAGCCTAGTCTTCTTGTTGAAATAATACCTAGAAATTAGAAGTGGTGAAGAAAAACACTCAGAAAATACAATTGAAGCGAATATGAACCATAAATCACATGTTAACCAAAGGTCCATGGTAATAAGCATAATATTGTGGTGCTTACTGGAGGAGTTATAAATAAACAATTTAAAATTTAAAAAAAAAATGAGATTCCAAATTAACAAATTCAAACTCAAAATTTGTTCTGATTTCTCAGAGAATGAGAGGGAAGGGGACTGGTTGAGAAATATCTTCATTCTTATCATAAAACCATGATTGGATCCCAAATAATTGGTAAAAAGAATAGTCTTCTCCTTTTAATATTAGTGTTTCATTTTAGTGCCAGTCTTCATCGTGCATTTAGAGAATGCTACAATATACTTTCAGATTGGCTAAACTCTTTGATGTTAATTATAACAAATGAACAACTAATGACAGCATTGCACATTTGCTTGAGAATTACAACCAGCACCTCCCATATAGTATTCTTATTGTTGGTTACTTGGTCCTCAAGAGCACAGCACTAGTCCAATCCTTAGCTTGATAGCTTCAAGTCCCTAAAAAGCTATGATTATGGATATGGAGTCTCAGATACAGCAAACCCTTAAAACTACGCTACCAGTATACAATTGTATGTAAGGTACAAACAGGGATCAACTAACTCACATGTAGATTAATTTACGAATTAATCTCTTAGTCTTAGGTAGACCAGAATCCCGGTGAAGGGTGATATGACCTTGCTCAAAGACTGGGTAAGATACAAATACACAGACCATGACATTCTCACTTAGTATCTCAAGGCCACAAATGATACATGAACAGCAAATTGCTTTGACTTTGTTTCTTTTCATCGTTTCCTTTTTCTTTTTCACCCTCAGTTCTGATTTCTGTGTTTGAACACCATTCTGAATGATGCATTACACTCTGACTTTACTTTTATGCCTTGCTTCATTTGCGGGGCACTCCTGGACCATTAATTATATGTTCTTTGACCACAATACCTTATTTTTCTGGTCAAAAGATTCTCTTCCTAGACACACTGATAGCAATAGTAGGAATAATTGTTAACGCTGCAGCCTATTTTTCCTTTCTAAAGGATCGAACAGATATTTGCCATTGGTCTTAGTATTTGTTAAATAAAAGCCCATGTATAATGAATAAAAACCACACAACCAATACCAAAACAAACACCCATAAAGAGAATCATATACCTCCTTCCATCAGCAGAAGTATTTTCTAACCAATCCACAGGGCCCTCTTTAGCAGCATTAGGCTGGACACTTACAGCCTGAAATTTCAAAATGCAGTAGACACTATGAAGCAATCTGTACATACAGCATTGCCGAATGCAAAGGAGCAAAATAGGTTTTGCAGTAACATTGAATAAAGAGATAGCAACTAATCGAAGGGGAGCTCTAACCGGAGCAATGGCAGTGGTAACTGGAGGTTGTTGAGCAGTGTGCTGCAAAGGTGTAGCAGAAGCAGTGCTCTGGTTTTGCAGAGGTGTAATAGCAGAAATGTTCAGACTTTCAGTCAATAAGCCCGGTTGACCTCCAGCAGAAATATTCGGCGCTTGCATTTGTGGCTGATATTGGGTTGCAGCATTAAAATTTACTTGTACCTGACCATAAGAAGATGGTGCAAACTGCAAGCATGCAAATCCATGACATTTAGATTAAAGATACAGAACTACGCCGAAACAGTTGACCATGAATAAACATCTGAAATCTTACAGAATACGATGAAGGTAGAGGCATTCCTTGGCCACCTAATCCAGGTGTGTAGTTATTTGGTGGCTGAGCAGTAGGTTGAGGCAGTGGTGAACCAGATGTAACATGCCTGTTCTGTTGAGCAATTGGCAATGGAATTCCCTGTGGTGGTGGCTGACCAGGCTGGCCAGGTCTCGGTGGCAATTGCTGCATTTGTTGAGAATGTGGGGGTTGCTGAGATTGAGGAGAAGGCAAGCCAATGTTCATCATAGAAACACCCCGTCCAACAGGCTGAAAATGATGAGAAGCTACTGCAATGAATTGTTGTGATTGCTGAGCTGGAACCACAGGTCGGAACTGCATAAGTATAGATTGGGAAAAAAAACAAAAAATGTTATTTTATGGTAATCAAAACACTAAGGTATTAAAAGAACTCAAAAGAACAAGAGACATTACTTGAACAGTCATGGGTGCTGCAAAGCTTCGAGGAGGATCAACAGAACCAACCATAGGAGGCCGCATAGGCTTTCCAACAAATTGAGAAAGAAAACATTTACAAGAGATAAGTAAATAGGAAACTAGAGCTCTCGAGCTAGAAAAAGTTAAACCCCAAAATGTCATCCACCTAATTGCTCAAGGTAAAAGGAAAATTTGTACTAGTCCACTTTTTCATGTCAGAATTACAAGACTTGAGAAAGAAGCAGCAACAAATTTCCAACCCCAGGGAATATAAAAACAATTACATATATGTGTGTTATATAAGATAAATGAGGCACCAAATTTATCAAACAAACAAGATAAAAATAAAAATGAAACCGAGCTTTTGGTTACTATCTTACAAACACGTACAAGAAATAAGGCAAGCCTCAACAACAAGCACTAGGTGTAGGCACTGTGAGGTCCTTAACCAAAATGCATAGCTTTCACTAAGCCCCTTGGATAAACTGCATACTCCTCTGAGTGACTAAGCCTAATCTTTAGGGCTGTCAACTGATCAAGTCATTATAGAAGTTCAACCCAAAATTTATTCCAATTATGGTTCGAATCCAATTCGTATGATTCAGTTATAATCAAATCAAATCAACCTTAGGTAAATGTAATTCCATTAGTTAAAATTCAATTTGAAATATTAAATATTCAAAAAGATTCCATTCCTTACTTTACATATTATATTATATATGCATAATTTGGCCCTTTTTTTTTCTTTTTTTTTACCGAAGACATAGCCGAAACTACAATATATATGTTACAGACTTGGATTCAACTCAAAATCTGGATTAAAAAATTTATTTGAACTTGAAAACAAATATCTAACAGAATCCACTATATTCAGATTCAAACTCCAATTCTATGACGCATGATTGGATTTCAACTCTGATCCTACCAAAAGCAACAAATAGTTGGACAGATTGACCGTTTTACTAACCTTAGAAAACGACAAAGAAGATAACAAACTCAAGTTGAAAGCATTTTTGACTATTTTAAAACTGCACGAGCAAATTGTCTCAAGAACTAAGTCTAATGTACCAGATAAGAACTGTAAAAACTTATGATATGCTACCTGTATGCCGGAAAATTGAGAGTTGTTTGCCATGCATGCAGGCAAAGATTAAGCCTCCGAATGCTACAAAACCAACAACCAACACTAGCGTGTTAATAATCAGAATAGCATAATACAAGAAAAGCCATAGATTAGCATCAAGTGTATCATTAAACTTACGATATTAGAAACACTAGATTGCACTTGAACAAATGTTAAACCTTACATGAAGTATACATATTAAGGAATAATGTACTACATAAATAGCACAGAAAATTAGTTGAACTAGCAAAATAAAGTAAAATCAATAAAAGGTTTATTTACAAATAATGCATGTAAACCAAGCACTAATAAATGCTACAACTACAAGAGAGCCAAAGGAATTACCAAACAGTGGCTGCCGCATGTACTGTAGACACAGAAATGTATGTAATATGGTAAAATTTTAACCATACTGTTAGTCACAAAAACTGAACTCTGGTAAGAGTTTGTTTCAGTTTGGTTGAAAAATGGTGTAGCTGAGGTCAAATATACCCAAATATCTGTCACTCCACTCAAAACGACCAGTGATTCTGAAATTTCTAATACCTTATGGTAAATCAACTCTTACAAAGTTCCAAATTCCTCTAAGAATCTTATACAGAGCTCCAACACTACATCCAACCATATGACATCATGCTAACATATTTTTTACCAACACTAAAATATCTTGGTAATATATTAGATTGGTGCTGAATGATGAACCATGCTAGCGAAGATTGGCTAAATAAGGGTTGTTCAAGGACATATACAAGACAAGACGCATTTGATATTAGCATGTTAACATTTGTGCAAGCCAGACTCCACTAGATTGGTTCATTTCAAATTGTTCATTGGTAAACAGGTCAAATTCAATCCTGTATTGAAACACATCAGTTTTTCAAGCCAAGCTCCAGCAACCTATGACTCGCTTCGACTGAGCTCATTTCAAGCACACACTACACCATACAAACATCTTACATTAAGAAGCTTGCTAAAATATCTTGGCCGTACAAACAAGCATCGGGTTATTTTCTAAATTACTGCCAGCATATAAGAAACTTGCTAAACAACATATAAATATACACACACATGGAGAAGCAAACAACAAAAATCATATTGAAGGAAGCAAGAGGAGATGATTAACAGCAAAACCAGTGAAAAGCCTCGTTACCACTGACATTTGAACAACCAGTGAAAAGCCTCGTTATCAAATTGCAGAGCTTCAAGTGTTTTCCTTCAACAAAGCTCTTAATATTTCACATCAAGTTCCAAGACTTTCCTTTTTAGGTAGTAGATCAAGTGGGTGTGTTTGGAAAAGCATATAGATTTTTCTTCATCAAAAAAGGATTTCAATTCCTCCCAATCATAGATAAGATTAGGACTTATCTGTCAATTTGATTTCTAGCACTTCCTTTTCCAGGATACAAAAGAAATTAAAAGCTACGAGCACAATTGTTGTTTGGAACTTATAAGTGCTTGGAGCACTTGATATTCAACTTGACTTTATATCAATTAATCAATGCAATTACATGCATGCAAATAAATAAGTCCATATTGGTTAATTAATCTTCTTTTCTTTTTCTTTTTTTTGTCCAAGTGCAACAATCATTATCAAGCAAACAACAAAATTGATCTCTCTAACTTTCAACACAATTGAGAAATTACAAATTGCATGGGTATATATAATATGTGTGGTCAAATAGGACAGGCTAGAAAAAGAACCCAAAATCAAATCATTTTTGAATTGAAAACTTAGATAAGCCACAAAACATTGATTCTATTTGACCACCCATTCTATGGAGTTTTGTACAAAAATGCTACACTCTTGGATTTTCCACAAAAAGTAGCCAATTCTATCTAACTAGCAGTACTATTTATCTAGTTCTTGCTAAATCTTGTATGTGGACTTGGAAAGGGAAATAAATATTGCTATGTTTCAAGGTGGTGGTGACAATAGCACATGTTAGGTCTATTTGCTTTTGACTTATTTGCATCATTGCATGGTCTAAAAACTTGGAGGGTGTTTCATTTTCATTTGTGAAATTTTCACATTTGGGTTAGAAATTAAAATTTGACTATTTTGTGATTCTTTTATATCCATGAGAATTGACGAGTAAATTAATAATCTATTGGAACAAATTTGATATTCATCAATAAAAAGACGGACAAAATAAAAAAAATGAGGAAATTAGTATGTTTGTGTTGATACGAAACATCATAATATTCGTAAATTTAAGTGACATGTATTATACATATTTTTAGTGTTACTTTCTATTAACGTTGGCATTGAATTATCAATTCAATTAAGCATCATTTTAATCAAATCATGCAGCCCTGTAATTTTGCAAACTTTCAAAACACAAATCTACTTGAAGTGAAGCCTTTTTATGTTAAGCAATTACGGTTATTTAAATTACTCATTCATAACTCAATGTTGATTAATGAGCTCTATCTTAAATTGATCTGTGTATGTTGATAAAATCGTAATATTCATTAATTTAACGTGATACTTATGACACAAATTATTAATATTTCATTTTAACAATATTGGTATTGTATTATCAATCTAAACATGTCATTATTCGAATCAAATTATGCAACTCTATAATATCATTCAACTTTTGAGATGCAACTATAGAAATTTACTTTGAGAGAGAGAGAGAGAGAGAGAGAGAGAGCACTCCCACTTAAAGTGACCAAACATGGCTAGAGAGCACTTTCACTTGAGTGACCAAACTTGGCTCGGATTGGTGACAGGTGAGAAATGATTTTTTCTATGGAGCCGTGGATTTGAGATTCCCTTGGAAGCTGCAATAATTCCAGTATTTTAGAGTTTTATGCTCTGTTTTTTCATGCTATGTCTTGTTCGTTTTCTTCATATTCAGATCCTCCTCTTGAGAGAGACTTATCCTCTGCCCATGTACTCTTCTCACTTAAATAGATTGTCTCCATGTTTATGAATTTCTTTTTTCTTTTCATTTTCACAAGAAAATAAATGAGCATATAAGACCTGCATTGTGCTTGAATTAATTAGCATGACAATGACATATTAGTAATATGAATTAGTGTTTGTTTATGAATTTTCTTGTATAATTAGCTCAAACCCACGAGAATTTATTATTTAAAAAACATCAAATATTCTTATTATTACATGATAGAGGGCATATTATTTTATCATTCATTCATCATTACAAGGAAAAAATGTTATATAAAAATAGTGATTTTTTTTCTTTTCTTTTCAAGTCATTATGTAGGGCAATAAATGTTTTGAGGTGCCTTTTAAGCAATAAACCTAAAGAATAAGGCGTGTCGGAATTATGAATGAGTTATACACGAAGAATAATGCGTTGCAACTATAAGTGAAGTATGGTGTTGGCGTATTCTAATCATCGTTACTTAATATACCCACACAAAATTTTGAGTTTGGAGAAGTGAACAATTCCAAAATTGTCAAGAAAATGTTATACATGATAACAACCACAACCAAGTATTTGATAGATTTTTTTATTTCCTATGGTATTTGATAGTCAATACCTAAAAGTTTCATACATGATACATCTACTAATCTATATATTAAGTATTATTTTGGTTGGGATTGAAATTAATTATATCAATTTATTTTAACATTACATATCTATACGAGCGCAAAATTTTAAATATTTATATGAATTATTTTAATGGTTAAATCTTATTCATGAATTAAAGTTAAAGATTTTATGTCTGTCTTCAATTCAAGAAGTGAATTTTTTTTATAAATGTGTATGCTCATAATATATTTATACTCAAATTGAGTTATGTAAAATCAAAATATAATTTACATCAATATTTATATACAAATGTAAGTTTTGATATTTTCATCAATAATTTATTAAAATGAGTAACATTTACATCATTGGATTAGCTTACCTCGACTCCTTGGTGATAAAAGAAAAAGGAGATGTAGAGTGATGGGATTTTATGGTTAAACATATGTTAACATTGGTTGTATTAAATGAAAACTACTAAAAATAATTTTGAAAATAAAATAAGTTTTATAAATTGTCAATATCAAATTTTCCAACCCATTTTATCATCTCTCATGCCATTTCCTTTTTATTTTAGCCCAAATTACCTTCACAATTCATTACTGTACAATTTTTTTCCGTCTTGAATACAAATTTGGCACACTAGTATGAGTGGCACATAAATTATTTAGACATATATGCTCACTATTTGTTTTTTATCTTCTAATAAAACTCATTCAATGCCTTTAGCTTTACCACTAAAAAGCCAATGAGGAAAAACATGTTGATTTTGCACTAAAAAAAATATTAAAAATCCAAATATGTATATAACCAACTTGCAGACAAGTTTCTAAAAAGACCAAAAAAAAAAAGAGAGGACAGAAAAAAAAATACAACTTGCTAACAAATTTCATAATTTAAAATCTTTAATTAGTGTTGCTTACTCAAATTGAGGAGACCTGGGTAAACCAAACCAAACCAAAAAAAAATTACTTAAATTAAATTTATTGAATATCACAAAATGGAAATGCAAGCAAACAAACAAATTAGAAGCATAAACCTAACAAAAAAACAGGGGAGGGTCCACACTCCACAGCCTTGAGAAAATATATGTTCCAGACCCAGACAGTGGAAAAAGAAAAGGAAATATTTTTCTAACACACAACAACACAACACAAGTGTTTAAATTTTTTTTTTTTTAGCACAGAAAGTGGAAGAGAATCTTTTGAAGCTCTCTGGTTTCTCCCCTTTCCCTTTGCTTTTCCTTCTCTCCTTTCTCTTTCCCTCCGATGCTGTTTGGTCCTTTTCCCTCTCTCTCTCTCTCTCTCCTCTGACACTACTACTACTGTGTATCTTTATTTTTTTCTTTCTTAAAAATTAAA
>JAYMTT010000685.1:0-11844 GCA_036898025.1 Hypseocharis bilobata
ATTTATTTATGTTATCATTCAACTCTTGATTTTACGTAAAAGTAGTTTTAGAGAGAAAAAATGAGTTCCTGTATTTAGAATTTCCTTAAAAAGAAAATTAAAGAAGAAAAAAAACGTAAGCTAGTGAACTAAACCGTTCCCGCCAAACCGAGCTCACACTCCTTACGTGGATTTCTGGAGTTTTCTTCGATTCGAAAAGCTTCTTAGAAGAGGTCGTTCCAGTGGTAATTCAATTTATTTTAGAATTTAAATGTTTATAATCCATATATAAGATCATTTGTAAACCGTAACGTTTATGATTCTAACCTTCTAAGTTGTTGCTCCGTTTGGTTGCTGAGAAAATGCGTAAAAAGGAGACGAGACTAAATCATCAATATTAATTGCTTATTGTTTGGTAGTTGATTCCAGCAAAATTCGACAAAAGAGCTCGTTCAAATGTTACTTCAATTCATTTTAGAATCTATTGTTGTTGCCTATAAACCCTAAAATTGATGGTTCAAAATTTCTACATTGTTGCTGCGTTTGGTTGCTGAGAAAATTCCTTAATATGAGGCCAAATGAAAATTTTGAATCTGAATTGCTTACTATCTGTCAATTGATTATAACAAAAATTTCATCTCTAAGACCTCAAGTGCTCTTTACTTGAGGTGATTTCTTTCGGTGTTTTCTGGAAAGCGATGCAACATTAAGTTGTTTGTTGTTTTATTTCCCCCATTTTCTCAGCAACCAAGCAGAGAGACTGCATAGAATTGGTGACTGCAAACGGGTTGGCGGAACTTGGTTAGTTACTCTGCTCTTATATGCTCCATTGATATGCCTTAATCTTATTGGAGGCTTGCTTAGTCAGAACTTACTAATATCTTTGAGGATCTATTGGTTCTGAGACTTTATTTCATGAATATGCAAATAGATTTATAAACCCACCATGGATTTCACCAAACTCACTCATGAAAATTATATGAGTAACTAAAGTATAAGAAAACCAAATGTAGATCCCAATTTCAAATGCCTCCAATATTTAAGAGTGGCATTAGAGAAAAGGATAGTGAAACTAAACTATATTTAACACATGAAAGTAGAAAATGGTTTTATGGTCCTCACCCTTATCAGCATCCTACTGCATATAATCTCCTTGCAGAATTCCTCCACTGCTTCCAAGGTTGCTGCGAAGTTCCCAACTGGAGAGGTCCCTGTCATGCCTTCTCCATCATCCCCAATGCCCAAGCCCAAAAAAGCAGTTCATATTAGCCCCCATGGAACACAACTTGGCTTAGAAATGAAACTGGTAAAAAGTGTTAGAAGTTTAAACACATTGACACATCTTCCATGAGTAATTAAGATCCCAGGCATAGTTCTTGATGGAAGAACTATAGACTGTCTGATCATCGTAGTATTTACACCACAGCATGACGCCACCATAGTTGGCATAACCCTTAACTGCTGGAAGCATTTTTTATTTGAGATCGACTACAAGAATGAAGTCACTTCCTGCTGCCTCAGAAACAGCGGCTAGCCCCAAAATTCCCTCGCTTGCATTCTGAACCGAATACCCGATTCCACCTGCATCAGAGCTAGTTACTAGGAGTAGCATAATCAAGAAAAGAATTGGCATTGTGATTGCTAACCAAAAGGCCACTGTTCTAATCTTGGTTTGCTGTATTTGACTTAAGGTACAAGTGTAAATGTACAAGAACCCGTGCTGTTTCTGTCCTAAACCATGCTGGAGAAGAGAAATAATGTGCGCAAAGTAATGTAATTAGTTACATCTGCACATGCAATTTTCAGCTCAACCGTTATCTAAATAAACACAGATATACAATCAGACTAACATGAATTATGTGACAGGATAGGGTTTGTGACTCAGGATGATGTTCTATTTCCTCACCTCACCGTGAAAGAAACATTAACATACGCAGCATTTTTACGATTACCAAAGACATAGACAAAACAAGAAAAGAAAAAACGAGCAATAGATGTCATTGTGGAGGTAGGTATGGAGAGGGAAGTTATCTTTTATCCTGCTATCAGTGAATCAGGTAATCCATATTCCATAGCACTACATGATTTAACTTTTCCATGCTATTGGAAGCAAACAAATAAAAGAAATATTGATGATGTGTACAGGTGCCAAGACACTATGATCGGAGGTTCTTTTGTCCGTGGAGTGTCTGGGGGAGAGAGGAAGAGGGTTTGTATAGGCAATGAGATTATAATCAACCCATCTCTTCTGTTTCTTGATGAACCCACCTCTGGCCTGGACTCCACGACAGCTTTAAGGACTGTGCAGATGCTACATGATATTGCAGAGGTATATTACATTTTATGTATCTAGATTAAAGTTTTGATCCTTCCATCTTATCCAAAAAACTCTGTTACTGTCATGTTTAACACATTTTAGAATCTGGAACTTTAATTTCATGAACATACACAACACATTTTCTGTCTAAAAATCATCCTCTTCTAATATGCAGATCCTATACTCCAAAAGAATAATTAAGGTCATATCTTCAATAAAATTAGTAAACCATCATTATGTCCATCATAACCTCAATCTGAATTTTCTGGCCTTTTCTTGTCCTTGTGCACCTTATGTATAGAGTATTGCGTCTAATCCATCCAAGTCAATCTTCCGATATATTTCCTCATTTATTGTTACTTGTGAGTCTAGTCATAAATACATTCATGTCTCATCCATCTCAAGTCATTAGCAGTTGACTTGTCAAACAACAGAGACCTTAATTCTTGACTTTAAAACAATAAGCATGTCTGGCCTTAGGTGTTGCACTTTCGAAGCACATTTCCAACTCTTCTTCATCAGAATTTGACAAGTTTGGCATATTTGGACCTCAAATTCCAGTATCTCTTCATTTTTTTCCCTAATTAAACCAAAATTTGACTCCAGAATCTTATCACATCAGTCTAGATTGTGAACTTAAACCTTATGCCTTTCAATAGTATGATAAACCACTATCAGACGAAGTCAACCACTAAGTTGGTAAAATGTGCTTCCCTTATCTATAATCCATATATTTGAAGAAAAGACAAACATCATGAATTCGTTTTCCTATAACTTGTGTACAAAAATTAAGTTGTATTTTTGAGTTTTCCCAGCATAGTCCGATATAAGTTCTCACTCCTATTTTCATGTCTAAACCTTTGCCTAATCACTCTTTCCCAAGCTTCACTCTGAATCTCATAAAGTTATTACCTTTTGGTGTGTCTATCCAGCGTTTTCTCAGCCCTTGGAATCTCGTTAAGCTTACTCAGAACTCAACACTAACTTAAAACTCATATAGATTTTCAAGCCTGGATTAGATCGGATTATATTTTGAACCTTTCATCTTCTCTGATCTCATGTAAACCACATTCTTTGTAAAACACCAAAAATCATAATAATGTAATCAACAGTTTAATTTATATTACTTTTTGTACAGAAAATAATAAGGAAACGATCAAACATAGCAATTGCTGCTCAGATGCAAGTTGATTTCATACAACAAAGAATAAAAGGAAAAACCAAGTATGTTGAGAACCATATCACAAATTATTCAGGAAGTCGAAAAGAAAAGATATGAGATGATATGTCTTACAACTTTTTTCAATCTTTTGGCAGGCTGGGAAAACAGTGATAACGACAATCCACCAGCCATCAAGCAGACTCTTCCACAAATTTGATAAGCTGATCCTTCTTGGGAAAGGCAGCTTACTCTATTTTGGAAAAGCATCCGAAGCAATGGTTTATTTCTCATCTATAGGTTGTACGCCTCTGATTGCCATGAACCCAGCAGAGTTCTTGCTTGACCTTGCAAATGGAAACATAAATGATGTCTCTGTTCCCTCAGAATTAGAGGACAAAGTGGGAAATGCAGAGACTGAAACTAGAAATGGAAAACCATCTCCTGCAGTTGTGCATGAGGTAAGATCAAGTCTAATTTAGCTTAACCTTTACAAGACCTAGACACTCTCCAAAAAACATTTTTTGTTGTAAAAAAGCACAAGAGTGAAATATATTATCTTCCAGCGGAAAACAAAGTTTCATAAAGGTGGCACTTTCAGATCCTACTATAATACCAAATGCAATTATCTGCCTGATGATGTTTTTTTCTCATTAAAACCAGTATCTAGTGGAGGCCTATGAGACACGAGTTGCAGACGAGGAGAAGAAGAAACTTATGGCTCCTATTCCCCTCGATGAAGAAATTAAGTTAAAGGTCTCTTCTCCAAAGCGACAGTGGGGAGCAAGCTGGTGGGAACAGTATTCCATATTATTCTTTAGAGGAATCAAAGAAAGGAAACATGACTATTTCAGCTGGTTGAGGATCACCCAAGTTCTGTCAACTGCAATTATCCTGGGATTACTTTGGTGGCAGTCAGATAGCAACAGCCCCAAAGGTCTACAAGATCAGGTATTGATTGTCTTGTTAAAACATACAAATTTCCAAAACTCGTTTCTTAGAGAAAAGACCATAGATTGAGTAGCTTACACCAAAATAGATGAGAAGCTGATTATCTGGGAATAGCAAGAGAAAACATCAAAAGTCAAGAAATGGAAAAGCAGAATAGTGACCGGGACTCGGTTATTCTCATTAGATTTCATCAGTCCACACAATGCTTTAGTTTCTACTAAACCATCTTGCCAACACGCCAATTTCTCACTACCTCAAACAACCACCTTATAGCCCTGACCATGTTATTTCAGATGTCTGCATTATATATTCTTTTCTTTTGCCATTATAGACTATTGTTTAACCTCAGAATACACCAAGTTAGTCTATCCGTACTGATGGCATCACCCTCTTGGTACCTTTGACATTCCTTACTGAATTCCTTAAATACTGATAACCATTGCCCCATGAAAGGTGGTAAGATGTTGGAGGATATCGTAGAAATTGAAAAGAGCAAAAGGAGAATAACCAACCAAAACATTGAAATCCAACAGAGATATCTCTTCCCCCATATAGTTCTAGTGAAAATACAAGATGCCAGATGAACTCTGACATCCATTTATCAAAAATCGGTGCAAAAATAAACAAGGAGATTCAAATGATATACTACTTTGAGCAAACATCAAAAAGAATTAGGGAGTTGTGAAGTAAAAATACCTAACTGAATAAATGTATTTTCTTTCCCATAAATGGAAATGAATGAGCCTAGACCTAATATTATTTAACATTGATTGCAGGCAGGGCTGCTTTTCTTCATTGCTGTATTTTGGGGATTCTTTCCCGTCTTCACTGCAATTTTCACGTTTCCTCAAGAAAGAGCCATGCTCAGTAAAGAACGAGCAGCTGACATGTATAGACTAAGTGCATATTTTGTGGCTAGAACTACAAGCGACCTTCCACTTGACCTATTACTCCCAGTACTTTTCCTTGTCGTCGTCTATTTCATGGCAGGATTGAGACTAAGTGCTGGCACCTTTTTCCTAAGCATGCTTACAGTTTTCCTGTGCATTGTGGCAGCTCAGGTATTAACTCTTCGCAACTACTACTTAATGATATACCATAGACTTCTTTACCAGATCTAAACCACTAAGGCTGGCTGCAATGGCAGGGACTCGGACTAGCAATCGGGGCAACAATGATGGACATAAAGAGGGCCACAACTCTGGCTTCAGTAACTGTGATGACCTTCATGCTAGCTGGCGGATACTTTGTGAAGGTATGCATGCAAAGCAACCTACTCTTTTCATGTAATTTACACTCTGATAAAATGCTATTGCAGGAAATTGACCACTAACTATTCATTAACTTGACATTCACCAATGGGGCATCCAGAAATGGAAAATCTGAACAGGAAGCATTTTCTAGAAAATTTCATTGTCAAAAGAAGGAATATAGTTCTTTGGTTTGTAAGATTAATAGTCTATATATATCATGAGGGATGTCTAACTCTTCAATTGTATCTAAGCAAAGTTACTTTCAAGAGCTCCAGAGGCAGAAAATTATTAACACATTTATAATTTTGCAGAGAGTTCCAGTATTTATATCTTGGATTCGCTATATGTCTTTCAACTACCACACCTACAAGCTTCTTCTAAAGGTCCAGTACGAACACATGGGACCTTCAGTAAATGGGGTAAGAATAGATAGCGGTTTACAAGAAGTTGCTGCCCTGGTAGCCATGGTTTTTGGTTACCGCCTTTTGGCCTACCTCTCTTTGCGCAGGATGAAGTTACAATCTGGAGTTTAAATAAGCTAATTTTCAAGAGAGCGAAAGTCTGACAAAGAATAGCTTCGACTTTCCACTGCTACAAGAGCTTTTAGCTTGACTTTCAAGGCCACAGAGTGGGAAACAGCAAGGATCACTTATCCATAACTGTTGAGCTTTTTTGCCTCTTAAGAGGTTGTAAATTCATTTCATCTAGCAGGTATGGTTTCGAAAGAAAAATTACATATTATGCTAGATGTTTATGTGGGTTTTCACTAGGGAGAACTTTTGGAGAAGTTTTTGGAATTATCTTAAATCCCATGGTTACAGGTTAATCTTTCATATAAAAAACACTACTTTATTCTCAGTTGCAACTAATCATTTAACATTATTCATATGGAATAATAAAATGAATTTATGAGATTTTGGACAGGCTTGGTTTGGATGAGGAATTTATAATTTTTTTAGGAATCATGAAATGATGAGTTATACCTTCTAGATGAACCATGATTTACAAATATAATGATGATAATGAATGGAAAATGATGACGATGGTAACAACATAATGGTGCTTGCTAGATGTGTTGGTGTAAATTATGGGTATGGTGGTGCTTCAGATGGCTATCAAAGTAATGGTAATTGTGGCAGTGCAGGTGTAAACATGACAGTGGTGGCAATTATGGCTGCTTTGCAGATGTGGCACCCAGAAAGGGTCTGGCAACGGTGATGTTAGCGGTGAGGCAACAACAATGGTGTTGGCCTGGTGCTGGTTGTGGTGGAGGCAATTAAAGCAGTGCCAGTATAATAATCATGGCGGCTGCAGAAGTACCCATTTGGGACAATGGTGTTCTGCTATAGCTAGCATGGCAGTGGTCTGGCTCGATGGTGGTGGTGAAATGGTGATAGAGGCTATGACTGAGAATAACAATGTCATGGTGGGATTTTTACGCATCGAGTAACTTAAAGTACCCTTCTATTATCTCAAGCTCAAATTCCATGGGACTTTAAGATTTTATGTTTTTCAACCCAAACAAATAAATTTGATGGTTGAAAATCTCAACCCCATCTAAAAACAAAACCCTGTCTAGCTTCTTTTATTCAAACGCAGAGTTAAAGATAAACAGGGCACAAAACACAGATCATTAAACAATTTCAAAGACTTCTATTGTTAACGAACCATTTTTAAGCAAGAAAAGCAAGTATCCACATATATGCATACAGCCATCAGAAATCAGCTACCAATTCAAGCAAGAAAGAGTTCTACAACAGATGTTATGAACAACCACTTTAAAGCTTTTTTTGTGTAACCTAAGATCCTATAAAACTTAGAGACAATTTAATAGCCAAAATTGATTAAACACCCAGTGTTGCAAAATACCTTCCTTGGCTTCAATGGCTAGTGCCAGCGTTCCATCCCAAGGGAAAGATAAAAGAGCGAATATCCATGTGCCTCAACCAGCTGTAGATACTTTCTTTTAAGCATTGAAGCTGTGATTCTCCAGCCAAAAAGTCGTCTGCATCTTGTATATTTTCATAGGTTACATTATGCCAATGTCCTGAACCAACCAAGTAGCCGGAGGAGCCCTGCATCCAATATCTGGGACTTCTTCTCAAGCCCTGTACAGAGAGCACAAATAATAATAAATAAAAAGTAATCAAAAGAAATGAACTTTAGTTAAACAAAAAATATGAGTTTTAATATAACTACTCTTGCTTTGCTATGAGATAAGCAGAACTCTTTTTACCCTAAATAAAGCCTGTTACACATAGAAAAGAGCCCCAGCTTACCAATATCAGCAGCTACTCGATGAGCACACATCACTCCTGAAAAGGCTACAGCTATAACACCTTGTCCAGGAAAGCAGCTATCACCCACACAGTAAAGACCTTCTATTGCCTGCAATTTCCATTATTGCATGCCCCAGTCTAATCAGTATGCTTCAAAAGTATTGGAGACTAATAATTACTGAATAACCTATTACAGGTCAATAAAACATACTGTTGTGTTAAATGGCATTCCCAATAAGCCCTTGGGAACTCTGCGAGGCATTGGTCCATAGGTACCCTGATCACGAGCCAGGTACCGCCTGTGTGTCTTTGGTGTCCCTACCTGCGATACCAGAGGAGTTTCTTTGAGTGGATGAATTAATAAAACAAAACTTAGAGTTGCAGAAAAATCCATTCCTTAAAGATCAAGAGGATAACCCAATTTGACCTAGCTCCCACTTCAGCAGGAAGTTTAGCATGACAAAAACCAATATAGCAATTTCAGAGAGAGAGAGAGAGAGATTTGTGCGACAAAAGCAGAAACTCTCACAAATGACTCTTCCATTAGCTCTAATAATAAACCTAAGTGACAGCTCCACAATGCACAGAAAACATGACAAACTGAAAAGTACCATAGGCAAAGCCAGTGCCATTTGTTAACCTCTATGTAGTTTTTCACTAATGAATTAAATCAACTAGCGTATCAACTGAAACTTAACAAAGCTTAACCTAAATGCCAGGTTATCCCAAACTAGTTTCTGGGTTTGAACTTATGCGACTTCAGAAAAGTTCAATGTATGTGCTACACTTTAGTTATCATGGAAGTTCAATCAAACTCAAAAGTCAGAACACTGTTTAAAGTTGCTGCAATGCTGTTTATCGGCATAAGAATAAAGCCTATACCTCCATGAAAACAATGGATGATTTGAGCCCTGGAAATAGTTTCTTCTCCAATCTACCAATTATTTCATCTGCTACAAGCTCCTTCCTTGCCTCATAATCTTTCCGAGGGAGTCCCTAACAGAGTAAAGAAAACCTTATTTGTTATTCTGAAAATATCACATAAATTTTTACCCCATAAGAAGGGTAAAGGGGAAAAGGGTGTGGGAGGGAGGAATCAAGATCCAGATGAGATTAATTTTTAAATATAACTTGAGAGTATCTAACTTGCCTCCCAGTCCTCTAGTGGAGAAGTTGTAAATATGTGAAGAATGTGGCGTCCTTCTGGAGCCAATGATGGATCGAGAATGGTTGGAATGCTCAAAAATATACTACCATATGGTTCCTCCAATTTTGTCCAGTCACTCTACATAGATGAGGGAACAAGTAAAAATATCAGCTTAATCATTCCTAACCAGAAATCCTCACAACTGCCAAGCAAATGACTCTGCTTAGAATACTACATTACCTCAAGCACAAAATGATGGCAATCTGTATCTGGTGGTAGAACTTCAGCTTTAACTCCCATGTGTATGGAAAGGAAAGATGGGGCCTTAACATAAACCTTCTGAAAGTTTTCTTCTTCTTTTGGAAGGTTCTCTCCTTTTAATAATTTTCCTACAAACACCAAAGCGGAATTTAGTTAAACCCCCAGTAAATATATCAGCACAAAATTGGACCCTAGTCAAGATAGTATTATATGAATGGCAGAAAATGCCTAATAAAAACTAACCAAAGGTGTCCCATCTAGTAGCATTTGATATTATGGTTTTGGCAAAGAACTCTCTTCCATCTGAAAGCCTTACTCCTACCTACAAATAGGAGAGAGAAAACCTTGCATATATGATCGTCTAACAAGAAGTTTCAGCATCACATATCCGATATTTAGGTCAAACTTACAGCCTTCCCCTGGTCCATTATAATGTTAGTCACATTGGCCCTGTAAAGTATCTCACTGCCCTGATCAACCAAGCCTTTCGCTAAGGACTTGGCAATTCCACCAACACCACCAATGGGATAGTTTATCCCACCAAAATGCCTGTCACATAGAACCTGGTGCAAAGATGAAAGATCTTTGAGGAAACCACACAAAATAAACACCAAAGGTGAAAAGATGATTAAATAGTTTACCATGCTTGCATTGATCATTGGAGTCCGCAAAGCGTTGACCGTGCTCACTATAAAACACTGCAAAACCACCCCAGGTCAAGTCCTCCTTCTTACATTGATGAGCCATAAATAAAAGGATCCCACAGATTTATTTATTTATTTATTTTTCAAAAAAAAGAAGAAGATGAATAAGATTCAGGAAATGACTTCGTATTACCTCAGCATCTATAAAAGACAGCAAATTGGGATCCTTAATATACTTTCGAGCTATGTCTCCAGCATTCTGGGGTAAATAATAGGCTGCATATGATAACAGCAGCATATAATGTAAGTCCAGACCCATGAATCACATGGTGGAGATAGGGGCCAAGGCCCGAGGGTGAAATGATCTTCACCATCAAAAGCCCCCAAATTTCATTTAGAAAAGGTAATAAATCCACTCCCCAAGCCAATTCATATATTATGTCTCCAATTTGGGACTCAAATTCAACTCTAGAAAATGAAATTGATTCAGTTAGAAAAATAATTACCAAGTGTCGAGCATTCAAGAGGCTTTTGAAAGAACTGTCCAAATAGGTAGATTGGCTCCTCAAGTGACTTCAATTCCAACGAGTTTAAGGCATTGAAAATCTACATGATATGTAAAGAAGTTCTCAACGTAAGTAAAGAATCACAAGTGGGGGCAGAACTGCCCAGAGGAACTAGCAGTCACCTTGATCGAAACAGACCTTCCAACATTCGCCGTAGAACTTGAGGATCCCATCCTTTTCATGGGGAAATTTAGTGGTAAGTTCTGAAATGAATTGACTGTATTCTCTGTGTACTTGAACAGAAAGGTTATTTGGTAGATGGAAATGCACAGTGGTTGGATCAGGTATCACCTCCATCTTACAACCAACTGCTTCCAACGCTTGGGTTATCAAATTTAAATTTCCCTGCCAAAAAATTTAAGCACTTATCAAAAGCCTTCAATTGAGTGTTATTGTAGTGGCATACATATTTCATGACCTATACCAAATCATTCAACATTTACCTAACATTAGCAAAAGAGTCAATCATACTAAGCCGTATGCGTCACTAGCTAATTAAAATTTTGGTTAGTTAACAGATGGCTAGTCTATGGAGCATATAGAGAATATCCAGCAGTTATTTTCTGCTGACAATAAAACATGGTCACACACTACTAAACGTTCATACCAGTTCACAAATTGATTCCACTCCAAGCAACTAACGTTCAAACTAAAGCTGGAATTTAAACCTTGAATTAGATCACAGTTCCAAATTTCCATTGTTTTCAACTTCATGTTTAATGGTGAATTAATACATTTCCTCGTACTACATACATATTTTGCTTCAAGACAATCATTTTTGTAAGGTTGCTTTACAATTTTCACTAATTTTTCATTGTATCATTCAAAATCAACAGACAATTGTATAAATCATTTCGCATTCAATGTCATCATCTTAAACTATATATTATAAAGCAAACAATGTAAATGACACCGACCTTATCGCTGAAACCGAACATCACAGAAGCTCCAACATCAAAAGTATACCCCTCCCTCTGGTAAAGACCTGAACTCCCACCAGGAATCACATACTTCTCCATAACCAAAACCTTGGCTCCTTTCACTGCCAGCTGCGTCGCCGCAACCAATCCTCCCATTCCAGACCCAATAACAATAGCATCATAGTCACTCTTCCTACTCACTCCCTCTCTCTCCACATCACTCTCCACACTCAACGCCGTCTTAGCCCTCACCACCACCAATTCCCTATTCGATTCTACACTACCAAGCTTGTGAGAATTGAAAATTGAATTCCTCCCAGAATCACCTGACAGAAAACTGGAACGAATCAGCTGCAAATTCATGGCAC